>CAKAKR010063505.1:16646-46193 GCA_916700685.1 Adelosebastes latens
CTTTAAATATCCTTCAAGTCATTCTCCATGTTTTGAGCACATTGACCCACTGGCCCACTTTTTAAAAGTGTTTAAACTAGGGCTGTCAATTGATTGAAATATTTAATCGCGATTAATCGCACGATTGTCCACAGTTAATTGTGATTAATCGCAAATGAATCGCACATTTTGAAAGTATTTATTACTCTTGTCAACATGGGAGTGGGCAAATCTGCTGCTTTATGCAAATGTATGTATATATTTATTATTGGAAATCAATTCCTAACACAAAACAATGACAAATGTCGTCCAGAAACCCTCACAGGTATTTAGCATAAAAAATATGCTCAAATCATAACATGGCAGCCCAACAGGCAACAACAGCTGTCAGTGTGTCAGTGTGCTGACTTGACTATGACTTGCCCCAAACTGCATGTGATTATCATAAAGTGGGCATGTCTGTAAAGGGGAGACTCGTGGGTACCCATAGAACCCATTTACATCACATATCTTGAGGTCAGAGGTCAAAGGACTCCTTTGAAAATGGCCATGCCAGTTTTTCCTCACCAAAATTTAGCATAAGTTTAGAGTGTTATTTAGCCTCCTTCTCAACAATCTAGTATGACATGATTGGTACCAATGGATTCCTTAGGTTTTCAAGTTTTATATGATGTACATTAACTTGTCCTTTGAGGTGTAATGTGCTCTATTATTACTGCACCTCCATTCTAATATAGATATTGCAATTGGCATTGCTTACTAGGAAAAGCTCCCTGGCTTTAAGCCGTAACCTCATGGAAAGACATGGAAACTTCTTCCAGCTGAATAAACAATGTCCACATACCGTATGACCATATCTGCTGAAATATATTATTGTAGTGATTTCACCATCCATCCACAAAAACACAACATCCCTCTTTTGACCCAGTTGGTCTGAAAAAAAAAAAAAATCTTTTCTGGATGAGATTTGTTAGTGTGCAACATTATCAAACCTTTTTTTTTTTTTTCCTCTCCAGATGTAGAAATGAACATCTGTGATTTGACACTTCACTTCTTTTCCAGACATACAGTTATTTTCTTTCCAACTTTCTCTTTCTCATTCTGTTTTTTGTCTGTCACTTCATTTCTCTCTCCTCCAGAGTTACCGGCGGTGAGTTGTTTGAGGACATTGTTGCCAGGGAGTACTACAGCGAAGCCGACGCCAGGTCAGTATATTGCTCTGTTGTATTGATATTTCTGAATTTACTGTATAAATGTGATGTGAAACCCATTTAGTCGACTTTGGCATCAAAGGCATATTCAAGCAGATACGCACTACAGAACAAAACTATATCCATGCAAATGATGAAATTGCATATTACCAGTGTGTATGTAAATTTTAACATACACAACTCCAGAAAACTGGAACCAAACTCCTGGAAAAGGGCTGGACTCTCGCCTTTTCCGGAGTTGCCAAGGGTGAGAGGCGCCGTGCGGGTGTGGGGATACTCACGAGCCCTTGGCTGAGCGCCGCTGTGTTGGAGTTCTCTCCGGAGAACGAGAGGGTCACCTCTATACGACAGCGAGTCGCTGAGAGGAATTCTCTTACTGTTGCTTTTGCCCCAAACAGCAGCTCAGAGTGCCCGGCCCTCTTGGAGTTGCTGGGTGGCGCTGACCAGGGACTCTATAGTTCCACTGGGGGACTTCAACACTCACGTGGGCGACGATGAAGAACCCTGGATTGGGAGAAACAGCCTGCCTGATCTGAACCCGAGTGGTGCTCTGTTATTGGACTTCTGTGCTAGTCACGGATTGGCCATAACAAACACTATGTTCGAGCAAAGGGCGGTTCATAAGTGTATTTGGTACCAGGACACCCTAGGCCAAAGATCAATTATCAACTTTGTGGTCGTATCATCAGATCTGCACCTGGTGGTGAAGTGGATCACATGGCGGAGAAGGCTGCTGGACAGACCTGGGAAACCCATACGTGTATTGAGGGTGAACAGGGGACGTCTGGCTGAGGCCCCTGTCCGCGAGTTCTTCAACTCCCACCTCCGGAAGAATTTTTTCCGCACAACCCAGGAGAGGCTGGGGACATGGATCCCAGTGGGCCATGTTCAAAACCTCCATTGTGGAAGTGGCTGCTAGAAGTTGTGGTCAGAAGGTCGTCGGTGCCTGTCGTGGCGGCAACCTAAGAACCCGTAGATGGATACCAGCGTTGAAGGAGGCCGCTAAGCTGAAGAAGGAGGGCTTTCGGGCTTGATTGGCCCAGTGGTTTCCAGAAACAGCAGATAGGTACCGGTTGGACATAGGGGCTGAAGCTGCGGTGGTCATTAAAGCAAAAAAAAAGGTGTGGGAGGAGTTCGGGGAGACTATGGAGAAGGACTTTCGGTTGGGGACCTCAGAATCGCGTCTCTGCTCTTTGCAGATGATATGGTTCTTTTGGCTCCATCAGACAATGATCTTCAGCATGCACTGGAGCGGTTTGCAGCCGATTGTGAAGCGGTCAGGATGAGAGTCAGTACCTCAAAGTCTGAGGCCATGAAAACGGTGGATTGCACCCTCCCGGTGGGGAGTGAGTCACTGCCCCAAGTGAGGGAGTTCAAGTTTGGGTAAAATGGAGTGGGAGATGGACAGCTGATTCAGTGCGACATCAGCAGTTATGCGGGCGTTTACCGGACCGTTGTGATGAAGAAGAAGCTGAGCCGGAAGGCAAAGCTCTCGGTTTACCGGGCCATCTACATTCCAACCCTCACCTATGGTCATGAGCTTTGGGTAGTGACCGGAAGAATGAGATTGCGGATACAAGCGACCGAAATGAGCTTCCTTCGTAGGGTGGCTGGGCTCAGCGTTAGAGATAGGGTGAGGAGCTCAGACATCAGGAGGGAGCTCGGAGTAGAGACGCTGCTCCTTCACGTCGAAAGGGGCCAGCTGAGGTGGTTCGGGCATCTGATCAGGATGCCTCCTGGACGCCTCCCTTTAGGGGTTTTCCGGGCACGTCCAACTGGTAAGAGGCCTCGGGGTAGACCCTGAACACGCTGGAGAGATTAAATATCTCGTCTGGCATGGGAACTCATTGGGGTGCCCCAGGAAGAGCTGGAAAACGTTGCTAAGCTTGCTGTCACGCAACCCGGCCCTGGATAAGCGGAATTAAATGGATTGATGGACAAAAATACAACCCATCCTCATTAGGCACTGCAGTGCATACGTGTTTCCTGTTGTGCTGCCTTTGATATGCCTTTGATTGCCAAAATCGCTCTTTCTGCATTCCTTGTTCTACCTTTGTCCCTTTGATTATGGATCTACTTTTTCCAATTTCACCTTCTGAACAGCTTTTAAAAAATCCACTCAAAAAAGAACCAGTAAGGCAGCTTTATCCCAGAGCATTTCTGTTAAAGGTTCATTTAAGATGTAGTTTTATATAATTTTGAAGATTTTCAACTTTTCAATTAGCTGGATTAAAGTTGAACTTTCACTTGACGGAGCGGCGGCAAGATTTGTCATCAAGACAGCTTTAGATGTAAAAGGTCTGGATTCTGTTTTGTAGTGGATTTTATTGATTTGTACAAAATTATTTCAAAGATGACATCTGAAAGAGTTTTATAGATGAAAAAAACATCAGCATGTGTCCTTTGTATTTTTCTCTACTTGTCTACTTGAATTGCTTAAAGAAACAGTTCGACAATGCGCTTTCTTTCCAAGAATGACATGAAGATCAATATCAATCTCATGTCTGTGTGATAAGCACTGATGTGGTTAGCTTAGCATGGAAGCAGGGGGAAACAGCTAGCCTGGCTCTGTCAAAAATACATATACTAACCCCTCTAAAGATCACTGATTATGTCATTTTACATTTGTGTTTTTGTACAGATTAAATAAATGGTTTTAGGGCGAGTTATGTGTAGGACGTATTTCTTCTTCTTCTAACAGCTGGGTGCAGTGACTGTGTGCAGAATCTCAAAATCTTGTCACTGCAAGGTTGCCAGGTTTGGTACGATTGTGCCTGCACAGAGACCTATACCAAAACTTATGTTTAACGACTGTATTTAGCAACCTGCGTTATAGCTGGAGATGCTGCATAGTGCTGGCCGGATGGATAAACTTAACACACAGACATGAGATTGATATCGTTCTACCTTCTCACTATTGAAAAGAAAAAAAGAAAGAAAAACAAATAATCGTATTTCCCAGAATGTTGAACTATTCCTTTAAAACTTTCCCTTTTGTCAATCAGGTGTTATTTCATGTGTTTGGTGTGTTCTGTCATCCTGTTCTTGTTACTTTGTTTTCCTGATGTTTACCTGTTCTCCCTCTTCCTCTCCTCTTTGCTTCTGGCCTGGTCTCTCTCTCCCTCCACAGTCACTGCATACAGCAGATTCTAGAAAGTGTAAATCATTGCCACGTAAATGGCATAGTGCACAGGGACCTTAAGGTTAGTAAGTGATGACAGTAACACAGCTAAAAAGACAAAGGCCTGCCCACCTGCGGCACCTTGCCTCGCTCCTCCGCTGCCTGATCAATCGACCAATTAACCTTTCACTGAGTGCCGCCTCCTCCAAAAACCACACCCCCTCCTCCGCCAGTCACCCTCACACACCGCCATTTGACAGGAGTGTTTTAGACCCCACCTGCTGCAGGGCATCATGGGCGGGTTGACTGGAGAGGAGGCGGTAGGGCGTGTAGTGTCGAGGGGGGGGCGGTAGATCTCATCATGGCCTGCCCCTCCTGTATGCCAGGGCACAAAGTGCATGTAGCATCTGTCCAAAACCATGCTCTGACACAGCCACTGAGAGGCTGTCATCTGAGAGAGGAGGAGGAGGAAGAGGAGGAGGAAGAATTTGTGGCTCTAGATAGCTGTAGAAATTGATGTTTTAGTGTTCCAAATTATGACACTAAAGTTTTCCTAGTACCACATTTTTATTCTCAAAACACTGATCTGTACTGTGTTTCAATCTAAAGAACCTCCACTGTCAGTAAGCACCATTACGTCCACATAATGTACACCAGTTATTAAAATAAATCAAATACATACTGTAAGAAGATGCGGCTCCATCTACCTTAGGGCTATTTTGAGGGAAATATTAAATATTCACATCTTCAACCAATATTGTGATTTAAATTAGGTTCTTTCATTTATAGTAGTGATGGTCTACATAGGACTACTTTAAAACAAGATGCTTATGTCAAGCATAATCACAAACCTGCAGACCCTAGCCGGTTTCATGGAGATTAAAATTTATTTTTTTAAATCATGCGCACAACTTCATAAGTCATGTTCTTGATATATTAAATTGTGCACAAATTACTAATTTGTATTAATTTTGGGGCGTGTTTAAACATATTATTGACATTTTATTTAACATGTGTTTCAGGGATCTCGAAGAACACGACACTGTTTTAACGATCAGAATCCAAAATATAACCACAAATTTCCATCCAAAATCAAACAAAGGATATCTCTGGTCTAATAAAGAAATTAAATGCTTGCTTGAAATTTGGGGAGGCGAAAACATACAATCACAACTTGACATTACACACAAAAATGGAGAGATTTATGGAATAATTTGAGAGTATTTACATGCGCATGGGTAACAAACTAAAGAAAGCAAAATGCAAAGGTCAAATTCATTGTATGGGCTGGGGATCTTGCGATTGGTGCACTTTTCTACACTGTAGCGACAACATAAACAAATTTTGTGTAGATGATGATGAAGATGGAATGAAAGGAGGAACAAAACCTGCAAACTCTTCATCACTGTTGGGTTATTCCAGTAACAGAGCCACAGAACACCTTCCTTCAGCTCCTGTGTCTCCCTCCTCAGTCTCTCAGGGTCCAGCCTCCAGTCGGCCTGGGGCTAACACCACTTCTGTTTTGAGACTCGGGAAGAGAACTGGCCGTGTTGACACAGTAGCAGACGATTACAACATTACGGCTAAGTTTTTCTTTTCTGGGCCTGTGACAGCAAAAACATCAGTTGGTGACCGTGGCAACACACAAAAAAAAACATTTTGAAAATTGAGTAAATGGTCTATTTAGCCAAAGTGCCCCTCATTATGGCAGTTGGGTGGGTCCAGTTGCCACATTGCTGCACAGTTTCCCCGCTAACACATGGCCAGCGGCTCCCCCGAGTGTCAAAGCGAGCTCACAGCCACAGACAGTGAGTGGTAGCTTGTCACTAACCCATGGCCCCCTGGTGTTTGCATGCAGTCATTGCATTCAGCAGATCCTAGAGGCTGTGCTCCACTGCCACCAGATGGGCGTGGTCCACCGCGACCTCAAGGTAAGTGGACTCACCGTGAAGATGTTTTCCTTCTTGTCCTGTGGCCTCACCCTCCCAACACGGCTTACCTGTCCTCCGTCTTCGTCTTATTCTTTTCCACACCTACGCCGATGTAACTCTACTCTTGTCGGTTCTTGTTTAAAAAAATAATATTACACCATTACTTTCACACTTGGAGATGTTAGCTTATATCTTCCAGGGTTCATGTATCGATAAAATATCGGCTTCATGCTTCCACTGAGCAGGCAGTCCACTTGCCCTCACAGTGGCTATAGAAAAGTGTTAATGAGCCTGAAAATGACTGGCAGTCCTCCAGTTACTCTGCAGCTATAAACAGCAGTGCTGTCTGTGTATGGGCCTTGTTAAAAAGGTGCATGTGTCTGGAGAACATGAACCATGGTCAGTAAAGTTTAGAGCTCAATCTTTTATGATTTTATGTAAAAGGAACATTTTTGAAATTCAGCTTTATTATTTGTGTATCTGTGTTTTGATGTTCAGTGTTTTCTATAAGTAAAACAAATCTGTTAAAAATGCATTAATGCACCAAAAAAAGAACAAAAAAGATAATAATAGTCAGTCCTCTAATGGGCATTTATAATTTTTACACATAGATATGACATTTATCATCAGATTTTTTGAGAGAATCCCAACAATTTTCAACAAACAGATTTTACAAAGATCATCAGTTCATATATAGAGGGAACACAGCAAATAAACCACCCGATTTGACTGTTATCAGGCCATTAAATAGGCGTTATCAGTCGGTATATACACCATAGATGTGGGTCATTAGGGGCCTACTGCGCCTACTATGTTGTAAAAGTGAAAATACAGCTTCAACTGTTTCCCATAGTGGTTTTGGGTGGTTTTGAGTGATGTACCTCCATAAAAACTGCCCACCTTCTAGTCATAAAAGAGTCGGTTGATGTACTCGAACACCATCTTTTAACTGTATCATAAAACTGTTTGCTATTGAAGGATATAGATGTAATATAGGGCCATTGTCACTTACCTAAATGGACTATTTGAAAGTGTTTAAGTGAGGTCAGATGTCTCATCGTGGTGGAATGTGATGTGGACATTAGTGATCATTCAAGTCCACAGTTGTCTCCATCTCTCATGCTGCCTTTTCTCACTGTGGTTTACTCCCAGAGCTCTGGTTTGCTAATCAAATGAAGCAGGTGTGTCTGAGGTTTCGGTTTACACGCAGCAATAATAAGCCCCGATTTTGCATTCGTCGACTGCCACTCTCCGCGCGCTCTGATTGGCTGTTGCCAGGCAGCAGCCACGGCTCACTGCAGAAACACAAAGACAAAACCAAATACAACCAAAACAAATAAGCAGGCTGCAGAGCAGAGCCACTATGGAAAACACTGTTTGCCACATTGTGTGTGTTCGTGTGATTTCATTTCTCAAGATAATGATTTTGGGGGAAACACACTCACACACATCCGCCCAGGAAAGTAATACACAGCGGTCTTAATAAAAGTTCTTTTAAAGCGTTTATGGGAACAGTCTAGACGCATGGATTTATTGCATGCTGTCGTCAAGTGTCACTTTTTTGTGGAGCAGTAATGGCACATCAACGCCTGCTTTTGAACTGCTACAGTAAAACTGCTTTTCCTATGGCACCACCAGGAAATGCCTCCCCTGTAGCTCTTCTTTCTTGAGCATGGCAGTGTGTTTTTAATCAGTATGTGTGACACTAGTCTCAACTTAAGAGTTCTCCACCAATTTAGCAATGCAGTCCTATGACACTGTTGGACTCACAATGGACAGTTTAAAAAAAAAAAAAGGATAAAAATTGATGCAGCAGTTACAGATATATATCGCCTGTTTTTTTTCATGCTTTCCTTGTCAAAACCTGGCGTCTACATTACCCACAATGCAACTCAACTTTTGACAGTTCAGTCAGAAATAGAATATAATACAATACAACTTTATTGTCCCCCAGAGGGGAAATTATCTTCAGCTCACAAAAAGCATAAAAGCAGCAGGAGAACATACAACATTAAGGTGTGTTAAGCTGCGGTCAATGTAGCCTTGAGCTGCTAGCCTTAAGCTGAGATGAGGAGATACAGAGGTCTGGTAAGATCACTTCTTCCTAACTCCACACACAAACACTTCAGCCCCGGCGCTTGAGGCAATTTATTAGACCTCACACCGCTCCCTCTGGAGCCACAAAAGGATTTACACAAGAGCTCTAAAACACACTTTGATGTGTAAAATCTGTGGATTCAGAGCGTTTAACCAGAGGAAACCCCCTCATACAGACTCTGACCATCACTTGAACATAAAAGAATGAAGTGAACTAAACTGTACTTTTATTTTTATTTGCCACCCATCCATAGTTCAGTGACTTGTCTTACTCACATCGTACTTTTCTTATTTCCTTATCTATCTATCTATCGTCTGGAAGAAAATCCCCGTAATGTGCCGA
Organism: Adelosebastes latens; assembly: GCA_916700685.1. Classification (NCBI taxonomy): domain Eukaryota; kingdom Metazoa; phylum Chordata; class Actinopteri; order Perciformes; family Sebastidae; genus Adelosebastes; species Adelosebastes latens. Next base: position 25,329 of record CAKAKR010063505.1, read on the forward strand.
GTAACTTCTCAGATATTCTCCTTTCAGATGAAGAAGTTAAAACCTTGGGGGGGAAGATGTTTGTTTGCAACATTTTGCCAGCGAGAGCAGCGTATGCCTTTTGTCAGTAATAGTAGTAGTCCTCCAGGCTAAAGCAGAACCCCAGCCTGGTTTAGTAATTCTATGACGACTCTCAGTATTAGACAGAATCCAATTACAGCTATTACACACCAGCAGCAAGGAGGGAGCATAAATCCCGATCAATCTGATATGAACTGCACATTGCAGAAACCCAGTCGTGTATTTTCTGTGTACCCAGCAAACATTTTCAAGGTGAATACACAGTGCAGTACACTGATATGAAAGCCTCAGTAACGTATTTTCACTTAACTCCATTATGTATGTAGGAATACATTATATGTATGTAAAAGAAGGACAAGAAACACAAGTACTAGCCTACAGCACACAGGTTTGCCTTGATGTCTAGTCAGGACAGTGAGGTGCAACAGGTCTGGCTTTTTGTCTGGTCATTTATACAAGGCTCCCAATGTATTGGAGACAAAATAGAAAATAACAGCGAGCACGTCTCCAAATCTTGAACAGTATCAGGTGTATATAAATAGTCTATATATTCATATATTCATTTATTCATCGGTGCATCCCTAGAAAGAATATATGTGAGAGGCTCAGAATGAGTTACAGCTTGAGTCATAATGTATAGCCAGGGTGACCAGTGTTTTTTAAGATAACTGGGTATAATTGTTGCAAAATAAAAGCAACTTCCCTTTTGTTATTATTACATTATAGCTCAGTCATTTTGAATCATTTCCCATTTTGGCTCCATTAAAGAAACCGCTTTGAAAATGTCAGCAAATCCATTATTCATCCTCTCCGAACCTTTTTTCTGAAGCTCCTCCTGCTGGAGTTTGAGTCACTGTCCGCCTCTCTCACCCGGCCCGTCTCCGCCAGCCGGGCTCGCACGCCCAATTTGACAGCAGCCCGCCAGCATCTTGTTGAATGACATCCAGCCGTGCTGCTGGGCTGAGGTCAGCCTTGGCTGCAGACTGACTCATGTTGAGCCTGATGACGTTCAGGTTCAGTCGTGACTTTGTGTGTGTGTGTGTGTGTGTGTGTGTGTTGAGGCTGGACTCCAGTCGGCAGACTGGACAGCTGCTACAGTTGGCCTCTAGCTCAGCTACTAGTGCTAACTGCTGAACGCTCAAACTCGCTGTATGACATCAGTCCTTAATGTTTTACTCTGTGAACTAATAGCCCTTCCCGCTGCTTACAAGCCTTTGAGCTGCCCGTGACAAAAACACAAGAAAATCTTTAAAGGGGACATATCATGCTCATTTTCAGGTTCATACTTGTATTTTGAGTTTCTACTAGAACATGTTTACATGATTTAAGAACACATTCTCACTTTCAACTTGTCAAATACCACCACTTGGTCAGTGCCCCTCGGATTCGGAGACCGACGCATGGGGTACCCCTCTAGCGTTACTTTTGGACGGACTAGGGACGGCGTGTCAATATACACTCGTTACATGCATAGTGTCCTTTCAAAATAACGTCCATTTTCACAGGAAGTTAGGTTTAGGCAACACAACCACTTAGTTAGGGTTAGGAAACGGTCGTGGTTGACGTTAACTTCACTGACTAGCGACGGACGTGACAAAATAAGTCAACGTTACTTTTAGTTTCACACGGGACACAAACAGCAATCTCCTGGTTGAAAGTCTTGTGTTTGTTTGACCCGCCCGCCATAAGTGGTCTTTCTCGCTTTTGATACTACGGCACTTGCTCCGACCGTCGAATAACGCCTCAGGTGGGTTTACATTGGAGTTAGTTGAAAGCCCAGTTCGTCACATACTGTTGCTAAAGGTTGCCTCCGTGCGTCGGTTGCCGATGCAGAGAGGCACTTACCAAACAGCGGTATTTAACGAGTTGGGAGTGAGAACGGGTTGAATTTAATGTTCAAAAAACACATTATTTTTCTCATCCTGTCTGTCTGAATATACCTGTATTCACCCTCTGTCTGAAACGCTCCGTTTTAGCACCTGTGATTGGCTTGTGAGAAAAATATGGTAGACCTTTGCAAAGGTAGTTCTCAAGCTGTGGGCGGTATATTCTAATGAGCCTGCATGTGACATAGGAAGGGGAGTTAAATCTGATTGGCTTGTTGAATCACATGTTTTCTGATCCAGACAGCCCAGAAAACAACTGACTGGGTTGTCTTATTTCAAAGTATGTGGGCTGGTAGACACTCCAGATAAATGAATGTATGAGCACAAACACTGAAAAAGTGAGCTTTTCATGATATGTCCCCTTTTAAGGCTCTACCTCAGTCATGTTTGTTTTCATTTTACAATGATATCACTGTATTTGTTGCAAGGTACTGACAGTTTGTATCTGTGTCTCTTCCCTCCAAGCCAGAGAATTTACTGTTAGCCAGCAAGTTGAAGGGGGCAGCGGTTAAACTGGCAGATTTTGGCCTGGCTATTGAAGTGCAGGGAGAGCAGCAGGCATGGTTCGGTGAGTACACACCACTTTCTGAATGAGCTTTTCATAGATGTTATTAACCCCTTGGTTGTTTTTGCTCAGTTTTCACTGCTTTTATCAGCTAGAGTTTTGTCAAAGAGCATATGATGTAAAACAACAAAGCTCATTTTAATGGATCCTATTGTTTTTCTTTTTCTTCAGGTGTAATTATTATTACAATTTAAGATTTCCCCAACTGGTTTTCCATCATATAAACGGGCTTAAAGGGTTTAATGAACTCTAAACAGGCTGTTAGTGAGTGTGGAAAATGTCATCAGTGTGCTTCATATTCATACAGTAGTTGTACTAATAGAAAACACAACACCTGTAAACATATTTATTCATAAGTACATATGTACATACTGAAGAAAAAATGGACAAAAAAAATAAAAATTCTGCATCCTCTCCAGGATTTTGCTGATGCACGAATCCAATTTCAGACATCTCTAAATGTTGAGTCGTCTCTCAAACGACAACATTTGTGCACTTTTTCTCAGGATTGGCCTTAATGATCTAATCGAAGAAAACAGATCAATGGAGGTTTTTGTCCTAGTTTTGTATTTCATTTTAACGGCACAATCCAAATGAACATCTTCAACTATGCCATTTTACCATCAAAGCGTCACGTACCTATCTAGAGGGACTAGGTGTGCCACTGCTCTCGGCTCTTATATCAACTTTGAATTGGATATATTTCAGGCCTATTTCTTCTCCCTATTCCCTGCAGAGCAGAGACATAATTGGTCTATTCCCCCAGCGCCAGCCTCCATCTGGAACCAGTTCACTGCGTGTTCTGACTTTAGTGTTAGTCGTTCTACGTCTCTGCTGCCACTTTAAGGCTTTTTTTTAAAAAGTAGGCTGCATGTTGCTGGTAAAGAGCCAATCTACATACCCACAAATGTTTTCCTTGGAGCTTGTTAACCTCGGCTCATAAACTGTACTTTATGGTACCAATGATCCTTAGCTACTGTGTGAAATGTTTTGTTTTTAGGAGATGGTCCTAACAAGCTTTTGATAGACTTCGACATACAGCACCTGGTGAATTCTGTGTCAGGCTCAAGAAATTAGAAATAATGTGGCATTGTTAAAGCTTTTCCTAAAACAGAGGGGTTGTTCTCTATGGTTCGTGTGTGTTCCAGGTTTTGCCGGTACACCGGGGTACCTGTCTCCAGAGGTGCTGAGGAAAGATCCGTACGGCAAGCCAGTGGACATGTGGGCCTGTGGTAAGACTCTGGGCTAACTGTTGGTTTGTTTAGTTGGGGGAAGCCTTGTGGAGCTACAACTTCCGTGTCCGTCACGTGATGCCATTGGGCCCGAAAAAGACTTTTTCCCATAGACTTACATTGGGAAAGAGACGTCTGTAACTTGGCAAATCATTTTTTTTGAGGTAAATCAACTTCCCAGTATGAACACTTGAATAGCCCTTATTTAAATCATTAGGTCCTAAAAGTTGTAAAATGCACTAATAGCCGAATCGCTGGATGATCCGGGTACGTTACATTTACACTTTATGCGCCACTGAGCAACTCTCATAGGAATGAACGGGATCCCGCCTTCAACGCTGTATCCGGTTCTCTTTATACATCCATGGGAGCAGCTATACTTATTATGTACATAAACGCCCTGGCTTGAAACCACCAATCAGAGGCCTTCCCTGGGGATTATCAAAGGGACTGCCTCTACTTCAAAAGAACACACTACACCAAAAGACAGAGCCGCTGGTACCGGTGCTATCAGGTTTTTCTTTTTTAGTTTATTTTAGATAAGATAAAACTGTATTTATCCCTGGGGAAATTTGTTGTGCAGCAGTTGCAAGAAAAAGTAGGAAGAGTGCAAATCCAAAGTATACACAATGCCAAAATTATAAACTCTGTTTAACGAGAAGAATCATAGAATTATGAGAAGTGGCATATATATATATATATATATATATATAGTGTGTATACAATATCACATCTGAAGTACAGGTAAGTGTATATGGTTAATTCTGAATGCTCATCATCATCCACGATATCGCACACAATGTCTCATTATGGCTCATTGTGTTCCATAAATCAGAGAGTTGTAATGAACGGAGAGACAGAGAGAGATCCTGAATACCTGCTGATACTGAGTCAGATTTATTCTAAATAATACAACTGCTCAGTGCACCCTTACTAGAGTAACCTACGGTAAAATGAATAAACCACTGAAACCAACTGAAAAGCTCTGCTTTAAGAAAACAATACCAGTTTTTCTTGTGGTATCGTGTTTTGTCATTGTAGATCTGTTGTGGCAGCAAGGCTTAGGTATGATTTAGATTTAATTTGGCACCATAACCGGAGACACTGAAGTACTGGGCGGATGGATAAGCTTTAATTTGTCAAGTAATATTTCCACACATACAGTAACTCACACTAAAACCACAAATTGGTGTTTTGTCATATTAGACACGTACCACAGAGGAGTACATAGAGCTCCAACCTCTAATCATTGCAGATGCTCATTACACACACCTGAGATGTCAAACATACACACACACATAAATGCTCCGTTCAACACACCTGTGCTGACTCACCGAGTCCACAGGAACAATCGCTGGTGTTGTGTTTGTGGTCAGCCTGTCTCGTCGTTATATAGAGGCCCTTTCATCTGTTCCTGGCAACTGGCGAGCCAATCAAAAACCACCTTTTCTGGTAACACCAGCAAACACAAGCAGTTAGTGTGTGTCTCTCACCACACCGTTCTTTATTTAGATATCATATATGTTCTTCAACTCTCACCTTATTACGGCAACCCTTAGAGCTCAACGCACTGCACATTCAGAAAACATCTTCACGTATTTGACACCACTTGCGCAGCATTTAGAAAAAAAAATAAAACGCTGCAACTAGAGAAAACACAACCAGATACAGAAACACACTGCAGATACTAATCTTAATTAGTAACTAATATTAATCACAAATTAATTGCACATTTTTTATCTGTTCAAAATGTACCTTAAAGGGAGATTTGTCAAGTATTTAATACTCGTATCAACATGGAAGTGGGCAAATATGCTTGCTTTCTGCAAATGTATGTATATATTTATTATTGGAAGTCAACGAACAACAAAAAACAATGACAAATATTGTCCAGAAACCCTCACAGGTTCTGCATTTAGCATAAAAAATATGCTCAAATCATAGACTATTTGATGTGATAAGTGACTCATTAACATTGCTGTTATGTTCCTAGACAGTCGGCCTTGACATGTATTTATGGATCACAATGATTGTGTGTGTGTGTGTGTGTAGGCGTGATCCTCTACATCCTCCTGGTGGGATATCCTCCATTCTGGGACGAGGACCAGCACAGACTCTACCAGCAGATTAAAGCAGGGGCTTATGATGTGAGTTCCACACACACACTCTCTCTCTCTCGCAGTCAGTCTCAAGAGACTCTGGTGGTTGGAAACACTGCCGCTTCTGTCCACAGGGGCCGCTGAAATCAACACAAAATGAAAGTTCCCTGAGGTAGCTTTAAGTACCTGACACTTGAAAACTCAATGACGCATTTGGTCGGTCTCTAAAGTTATGGAGGTTTAATACCCGGCTCCCACCCCAAAGTATCTCCAACATGGATTGTTGCAGATTGGTAGATACTTCCACTGACCTTTATAGGGGACAGACCACACCTCAACTTACTTGTTTCTGTACAAGTGAATGGAAAGAAATGGCATGCATGGCAGTTTCAACAAAAAACATTTTATAACTTCTTAACCACTGGTCTTGCTAAATCACATGTAGACATAATCCAGGTATTAGATGAATATTAACACTGGAAGTGGTTGTTTTGGACATTATAATTGTTTTTTTGTGATGTCATTCTTGGAACAGTTTCCTTCTCCTGAGTGGGACACAGTGACTCCAGAAGCCAAAGACCTGATCAACAAGATGCTGACCATTAATCCAGCCAAGAGAGTGACTGCCACAGATGCACTCAAACACCCCTGGATCTGCGTAAGTGTCACGCACACACACACACACACTCGCACTTTCACATCGGCTTTTTCAGTCATCACTAAATGCAATCAATGCAGGTGTTCTTCTAACAAACAAAAACACTTGCCTGTGAACACACCTTACACTGTCTCTCTCTGTGTTTACAGCAACGTTCCACTGTGGCATCCATGATGCACAGACAGGAGACTGTGGAGTGCCTGAAGAAATTCAACGCTAGAAGGAAACTCAAGGTGAGCGACAACAGGAGCTACTATACGAGATGGGACGAATCCCTCAGAAGACCTGTTGTTCAGATGATGTATTCAACTCTGATGTGACAGAGAAATGCTACAAAAATCAGCCAAATCCAGTCATCATCATAATTAATAATCACTAACCTTTCAGCCAATGTAAACATAGGAGTTTGTCCGTCTCAGTGTCCATGTGTCTCTCCCTAGGGTGCTATCCTGACTACTATGCTGGCCACTCGCAACTTCTCAGGTAGGACTGAACCAATGAGGATTGATGACCTTACCACTTACAGTACAGTGTTACATGCTGTCCTTCTAGGCACTGATGACACCTCCTTAACTATGTCTTTATCATGTCTTTTGGTATTGTTTTAAATGCTGCTCTTCTGAGTGCAGCTTTTTTTTTTTCAATTTCACTGGCCTTTGAGCCCATTAAGCTTTTTCAGTTGTTACCATCAGAGACAGAATGACCAGACAGATCGATGCAGTCCAATCTTCAGCTCCCCTTTAAAGGGCAAGATGAACGTTATTGATGTTTCTCTTGATGACAAATGACCGTCAAGATTACATTTGTTTTGTTCACATTTTATTTGTCTAAATTCTAAAATGTCAGTTGGCCGTATTGTGACAGTAAACCTTAGTATTGACTTTTGTTGTCCTTCCTTTTCCCTCTTGTGTGGTTACTCATGCGTAAGGTAAGAGTTCTTCTTCACAGTGTCACACTAAACTGCAGCTTTTAGTACTGAGGCATGTCATGTCTGCTACAGCATCAGTCAGGGCTCTCAGCCTACACACTGCATCCATTGGTGGCCATATTGGAGGAAAAGAAAACATTTTATATTTCAAAATTAGAAAATTGTTTACAGAACATGTAAATGATCAGAAAGTGGTGGTGCTATAAAAGCATACTCAGCATGGCGTATAGTAGTTTGTGCTATTAGCCTCTATTGGCACAGTACCTTGGCAGTTTATTATTTTTTTATGGGATATGAATATTACATATTTCAATTGATAGAATATCAGAATAGCTATCGCAAATTACAATGTAATACTTTGTATAATTATTATCATTATTATTTGTATTTTTTTGTTAGGGTGTTATATTTATAGCCCTGTATAACAATTTATTATGAGTTAGTTAGTTAGTTAGTTTATTAAGATCCCCATTAGCTACAGCATTGCAGCAGCTATTCTTCCTGTGTGTATATAACCCGTCTCATCTCGTCACGCCAAAAAACACATGCACTTTCTAGTAAACAAACACACCGTGCGCCGCACACCTCTACTGAAATGTGATCTCCATGTTGGCGGCCTCGCCTCGACAGTAAATTGGGCGTGGAGATGATATGCGGGTGGTGGTGGCAGACTGGCAGTTGAATAAAAACATGTGGCTATAAACTGCTTTTATAATTGGAGGAAGACAAAACCCAACAAACTCTGTCGCCATCTTTCTGAGCTCAGCTGACTGTTACAACATTGACACCAACTTCTGGTGGCGTGCTGTGCACTACAATACATCACATCAATGCAGCATCAGAGAAAGCGCTCGTCTGTATTATGACAGAATACCCTGGCATACCATAATACCGCCCATGACGAATGGCTATGGCTAAACACAAAACAACTCCACCTGTGGGATCATTTAGTTTGAGCTGCATGGGATATTACAGTTTATTGCCTTTTTTAATTTTCCTCCAAAACTATTCCTCCAGTATGGCTGCAAAAAAGACATTTGATTTTATTACAAATCACTCCTGCCAGTAAAAACCCCAGACTGTCTCAGAGGATGCACAGAGCCCCCATGCTGCTCTGCCTGCCACTACCAATCACCCGTGTGTGTCTCAGACTGTCTTTGCATGTTAACTGAAAAGCAGGTGGTCTTCATTTGCCACCAAAACCCAAAGTAACACTCGCATGATTTTAGTTCAGTCCTTACAAATCATGGCTGTTTCTGTAGCATGTTTGAGATAAAACGAGCAAATCCTTGAGTGAAAGTGGGAAAAGAGAAGCTGAACAGCTCAGACCTCTGCTCACCGCTGCTCACAGTGTCTCCTACAGCCTGTCTGATGGATCTAATTGCACGTTCCAGGCTAACGATTCACTAAGTTTGATTTCATCTCCTGACTTCATTTGCATTTTTTCTCTTCTACCAGTCGTAGCAGGGCCTACTTTGAGGTTGCTAGTAATTGGCCAGCTTTGAATAGACATAGTGCACGTGTGTGGCTGTGTGTGCGTTGCGTGTTAATTCCAGCTGGCCACTGACTTCCTTTCATTGTTATCTTTTTCTCAACAGCAGCCAAGAGCCTGCTGAACAAAAAAACGGATGGCGTCAAAGTAAGTTCAGCTCCCCTCTCGCTCTTCACACGTCTCTGTTGTCATTTCTTGTACGGAAATATCACACCGCACCTCGGCAGGCTGTTCTTTGAATACTGTAACATTGTAGTCAATGAATGAAGTCAAGCAACGCTACTGCTTCTGGTAAAAATAGGACCCCCAAGTTGCCTCAGTGAATTCTTCTTCCCCAAGTGGGTGTGACACATATTTTCCAGTCATTATCCCCCCGCTGTATTGTCAATCTGTGGGAGAGGAGGAGGAACATCTGTTGTCTGAGCTGAGGAAATCATTGGAAACTAATAACTGATGATTACATTATGATTGGAGGGTGGGAGATAGGCTCCATCTCTCTGCTATTCTCCTCTCAGCTGTCATATGATGACAATCCTCCATTGACACCAGCAAGGAAAGCACCCTCTGCCTCTAAATCTGTCACTCAATTTCACACTTGTTTAGGATGTTGATGAGCCAGACTCTGTCTATCTTTTCTGTCTATCCCCAACACTATCATCTCTTGAGTTTTTTTTCCCCTTTAAAGGGTTACTTCACCCAAATCACAGAAAAGGCAATTCCCCATGGTATCTACGGATGTAGAGAGTTTCAGTTTTGTGGCAAATGTTTGGAATATCTCTCTCTGAGGCTCATACCACCATCCTGACACAATGGAGGTGGATAGAATTTAATTTGTGCTGCCTAAAGCTCTAAAAGCTCAACATATGTCTCCAATTACCTGGTGGTTCTAGATAATCTACTGTCCTAAATGTGGAAAAGTATTTGTGCTGTAGAAAGATTTTACTTAATGTGACTTAAGGACACATTGTCTGCAAGTTGTTATTACATTGTTACTATTTTTATTTTGGGGTCGAGCCATCGCGCCCTGAAAAATAGACGCTTGAGAACGCTTGCACGTCACAACGGCGTATTTGAGCACGCAAGACGCAGCATGCCTACGGCCCCTTACACATCTAGCCCTCATGAAGCAACATTACAACAACACCTGATGAATATTAGTCCAATATTCACCCCTTTTAGCTCTGTTTTGGTCTCCACCCACCCCATGAAAAACATCTGTCTCTTTAGTTGCTAAATGCTCCACTATGTTCACCAGCTGGTCTCTAACTGTGTCTGTCTGCTGTCTGCTGCTGAGCAGGTTACAGTTAGTTTATCAGAGCGTTTTCACTGAAAGCAGTTGCCTGCTGCTGGAGACCAGGTTGATGAGAGCAGTGAGACTGAACTATTCAGTCAATATGCTGTAAAACTAAAATAATGAGCCCAGCAGAGCTGCAGATTTGTGGGTTATACCAGGTCCTAATCATTCTATTGGACATTTTTAGTCCTCTGAATCCCGCTGCCTCATCTTGAAGTGCTTCTTTTTCGAAGGCTGATGCTCATTTTAGAGATATTTCCCTTTAAATCAAGCCTGCCTGAATGATTAATGTGCTTCTTTTTCTGTGGCTGAAGCTCACGTTGGTGGTCGTCCTTTATTTGTCTTTTCAGTCACTATAATGAATTGTTCTCATGCTGACTCCCATCAGCGTGTTTTTAATCCAAACAAACTACTGAGAAGTTTTCCATCCCACCAGCTCTTAAAGGGAAAATCCGCCACCTTTTATGTGGAAGTCCAATCAGTGTTGATGGTAAATGTAGTCGATTGAAGCAATACATTCCTCAGTGCTGCTGTACTGACCCAGAAAGCTGAGTTCTCAGCTGCAAAATCTGTTGTTCTTCCTGCATCCAGGGCTGCCGTTGTTGGGCCAGCTGTGGCTCAGGGGTTACAGCGGGTCGTCCTTTAATCAGAAGTTCCATTGTGTAAATAAAGTTTTTTTTTTTTAACAGAACTTCTTTGTTCTCTTCACTTGTATTGCAAACTGTGAAAATGGCATCCCAAAATGTGAGAGCTCAGGATGCACTGAGGAATTTACTGCTTGAGTCACTACATTTACTATCAACACTGATTGGACATCCACATAAAAAGTGGTGAATTGTCATTTTTATGAGCAAATGTACATTGAAATGTGTGTGAGATTTTGGGTCCCACAGTCAGGCACAGGTTAATTTTCTCTCTTGTTGTGTTGTGACTGCTCAACGCAGAAAAGGAAGACGGACGGTGTCGAACACTTGTGGGTAGGCATGAGCTTGCTGCTGATTGTTATCCAGACTGACTCCTGCAGTGGGTAGTTTATCAGTTAGCAGTAGAAAACCCCTCATGTTTACATTCCACCTCAGTGCTGCATCAGGCAGCTTGAGGCTGGGGAGGCACTGCATGACTGAACACACAGTGTGGGGAGCGTTGTAGCACTACTTCCAGGTTACCCGCTGTTTAACAATGGACGTGGACTCATGACCATAGTATTTTCTAAAATCCTGGCGACAGCCCTGCATCTGATATTGTAAATGAGCATGTCAGTTGTCCAGCTTGTTAACCCTGCTAATGAACTCAACAGCCATTGGAGCACATGTTAGCATACAGTAAGAGGTCGATTATTAATCCAACCATATTATTCCAACCACAAGACCTACAGTATGTCACTGTGCACACATTGATGTTGAGCAGATCACTGAAAAGTCTTTGATTTAATCTTCCATCAGTGCACATAGAGGAGATGGGACAGTAAGAACTGTTCTTTCAGAGCCAGAGAGTCAGTTGAAATATGAAACTTTTACCAAAGTCCAGTAGGAATAACACCAGTCTGTCCCTTTGATAACGGCACTGAATGCACAACTTAAAGGACCAGTATGTAACATTTAGGGGGATCTATTGGCAGAAATGGAATATAATATTAATAAGTATCTTTTCTTTAGTGTATAATCACCTGAAACCAAGAATCATTGTGTTTTCGTTTTCTTAGAATGAGCCGTTTATATCTACATAGGGAGCGGGTCCTCTCTCCACAGAGTCCGCCATGTTGCACTGCCATGTTTCTACAGTAGCCCAGAATGGACAAACCAAACACAGTTAACTTTTCCTGCTTGGATCGGAGTCGATAACGTTACTCTCTGCCTCCGTCGCCGCTGCTCTCTCTCTCTTGCTTCACCACTCACTTCCCACTTTGGCTCTGCTATAATCCAAATGACCTATGCTACTCTTACAACAACTGGCTCTAGATAAGGCCATTCACGTTTCACGTCGGCCACCGTAGCTCTCCAACAAGGCTTCAGTTGGTTGCAATCGGCTCACCTCACCGCTAGGTACCGTCAGATCCTACACACTGGACCTTTCATTTAAAACAAGTTCCAGTGCAGCATCTGTATCACCCTCAGAGTCCCTTAATGTTTTTTCAAATAAGGAGATATTTGTGTATTCAAGCTTGATTGCGACATACCAGTGGCAATGGCTATACTTAGAAAGTGTACGGCACCATATTATTAGAACCAGTGCAGGAGGCCAATTCAGACCATGACTCACTGACTAATTCCTGTTCCTTCTGAGGCCCAGAAGTCACACTACGCTACGCTGTATGCACTGGAAAAACAACTGACATTAAAAATTGTGGCTCCAGTAAGAGTCATGTTGTGTGTCCCCAGCATAAAAAAATCTGTCTGTAGTTGTATTTATTTATAGTTTTTCAGGACTATTTCCACAGCTCTAGAATCCTATCTACTGGCAACAGTCCAACGTTTGGTTTTGAAGACACTGATTCATTTCCTTTTTCCTGCTTTGTTGAGTCTGTGGCCACGTCTTAACCCTGATGCTGGTTCATCACAGGATGTGATGTTTACATGGAACAAAGAGTAACCTGCTAATTCAGATTCCTGTGTAAATGATTTTGTCATTGACAAGGTTCTCTGTACATGTCGTTCTCAGTGACTACACAGTGCTCTAGGTACTATCTCACACCTCTGTGTGGAAGGGCCTTCTCCAAATATCCTACAATACATGTACCTACTCAATAAAACCAATGTGAATGTATCTTTAGTTGGTGGAGTCAACTCTGTGGGTACCCACGAGTCTCCCCTTTACAGACATGCCCACTTTATGATAATCACATGCAGTTTGGGGCAAGTCATAGTCAAGTCAGCACACTGACACACTGACAGCTGTTGTTGCCTGTTGGGCTGCAGTTTGCCATGTTATGATTTGAGCATATTGTTTTATGCTAAGTGCAGTACCTGAGAGGGTTTCTGGACAATAGTTGTCATTGTTTTGTGTTGTTAATTGATTTCCAATAATAAATATATACATACATTTGTATAAAGCAAGCATATTTGCCCACTCCCATGTTGATAAGAGTAAATATTTGACAAATCTCCCTTTAAGGTACATTTTGAACAGATAAAAAATGTGCGATTAACTATTTTAATCGATTGACAGCCCTAAAAAAAACACATCAAAATAACGTTTTTAGCCATATCGTCCAGCCCTAATATAAAATATGAAATAATATACATTTGTGGTAGACAGGTGTACAGCATTAAATGAGTTAATCGAGCACATTATCATGCTGACACAAGCAGTTAGCTCAAACTCCCACTGTGATAATAGTATAGCCTCACAAAGCTGCTATAGGCTAACATATCCATTTAATATTGTATATTATCCCCTCAACTTTCTGTCATGATTCTTTGTTATATATATACACTGAAACCCATCCAATCCAAGGAGACATTTGGTGTGATTTTCTTTTGCAAAGATAGAATCATCGTTATGTTGGAGAATACTGTATCATCTCAGGTGTCCTATCCAGGTCTCAGACATGAGGACAGCTTATGGCAGTCAGTTCTGATGTTTTATGGTATACTGTTGGGGTTCTAATGACCTGTTCGAAGCTGGAGTGTTCCCTGCTGGATGAGTCACAGTGACGGGCTGACACTCCCAACTCTTGAACACAACGTTCCACTTTTCCCTCCACAGCAGCAGCAGCTTGAAGAGCGATTGTTCGAACACTAAGGCTTGTCACTTCTGCCCTGTCTCGTCTGTCTACCTGTCTGTCCACTTCTGTCACTCCAGATCAACAACAAGACCAATGTGGTCACCAGTCCCAAAGAGCCTGTCCTCACTCCTTCTCTGGTACACTGTCTCCCCTGCCTTGATGCCTGCATGTTTGCATGACTTGTCTGTGTAACAATCTGTATTCAGTGGCATCTGTCCCGACTACACTAGCTCTGTCGAACTCCGTGTCTTTCTCACTTTATTGTCGATGGTGATTGTTTTGTTTTTCCATGAAGCTTAAGAAGCACAGATGTCTTGTAGTGGTTGTGTGACAACCATGAGCTGTCCACACGCACTTCTGGATTTGCTTTATTGCATCGCCACATTGCTGTACATGGGCTACATTTTCCTTTTGTTGTTGATGCTGGGCTGTAATGGCAACTCTGGAGCCATTGCATGTCATCTGTGCTGTTGCCACAGGTTTCAAGCTGTTGTTGTCAGCCAAACTGGAGACAGCAGTGGTTTACTGTTGCTGTTGGGTTGATTCTTAGATGTGTGTAGTTGGAGGAGTCATTTTCCCCTCAAGTATTTCTTACCATTGTAAATACCAGTTTTTATTTTATTTTTTTAATGATAACCTTAATATTCTTTCAAATGGAAATGCTGAGTCTCCTGGATAAATCAAAGATATTTAAGGTTTATGTTATGCTTAATTTCTGAGAATTTGGTATCCCAAAATAGCTCTGAAAATTACAGTACCCATGAGCCAGGCAGAGACTTGAATCAGAGCATCGTTGCTAATGGGAACCAAAAAAAACACCACACCATACTTGCTTCATCCAAAATTGACCCAGAACCCAAAATGTAATGGTTTATCAGGTTTCTAAAGAGCGTAATCTTAAGTTTCCGCTTGTTGTTAGTGTCGCACAGGACAGAATTTTATGGTCACCTCCACAGACTGTGTTGGATAATACTACTACTACTGATAATACTAAGAGTTCAACCAGGAGAGTTCCACAGCCATCCAAACCTTAGCGATGCCCCTCACCTAACACTGTCTATGCAAAAAAACTATTAGATTTTATCTAAAAAAATCCTCCACTTGTATATAGAAAAATACATGTACTGTAGCCGTGCACACCTACAGAAAAAATAACAAATCCAGCAAATGGCAACAGTAGCTTTCTCCTGAGGTGGACTAGGGACCATGTAGTTCTGTCAGGAAACATGATCGTCACTGTCACAGAGTTCGCCTACAGACAGCACAACCTCTTTAGGGATTTTACTCAAAGTGAATCATGTTACACATGTCAGCTGGGACACTGTACTACAGCTCCAGTGTACAGCAAACCTTTTTTTGCAACAGCATGTACAGTACTGAGTGGGAAATCCATCCTGACAATTGACTTCTGTAACCTCTCTGTCCTCTCCGGTGTCGATGGTTTCTTTCATCTCTTTAGAGTCATTCAGGTATATGTTTGATGTATCTGTTAAGTTGTGTGTAAGTGGTCAAATGCCTGCCTTTTACACATTTATGTAAACCTTTTCATTGATATTTTAGCAGTAGTAAAAGAGAAGTCTGTATTTTACAGCTGTTTGCCAGGAAGCCACATAGAATTCAGATCATCTCCATGGTGTTTGTGTTTATCATCAGTTATTGTCATGTTGTCATCAGTGTTGGTAACACTTGATCATCTGTGGTGAAAGACTTGATATACTTGATGTTCCGGGAATATAGTCACAACTTCCATTGCCATAACATCCCATGTGTCTGTAGTATGCTGTAGAGATTCTGTTTCTAGTACCGACTTGCTCTCCCCTTAATAGCAATTATGTCAATTTGCCCTACTTCCTTCACCTTTTTTCTTTTCCTTTCTTGCAAAATACGTTTCTTCCTAACTCACTTTGGTTCTGCACCGACCTCTCTTCCTACTGTTGGTCCTCTCAAATCAGGAGCCCCAAACCACTGTTATCCACAACCCTGCTGATGGAAACAAGGTATACGGCTGATCAGATGCTGGTCTGAAGCTGTAGTCTGCTGCTGATGTAGATTAGAGCCTCAATGTTGCTGCTGGTGATGTTGGTGTGCCATTGGATGTTATTGACACTAAAACATAAAACAAGGGTCTATGGTATTTCTGTGGAATATTGCATGCTGTTAAACTGTTGCATGTAATTCTTAAACATTCGTCATCTATGTCTACAATTGTGTTTATTACTTACTTTGTTATCATGTCAGATCTGAACATGAAAATGAGTTTGTGTCATCTTTCATGCCGTGTTTAAACCTCTGTAAAAGGAAAGCATGTACTGTCATTGTAAAATGATGGTGGGTTTTATAGTTGGGCGACAAAGGGATTATGCATGCGGTTGGAGCAAAGTAAAGACCATGCAATACCATGGATACCAAAGCTGTTCCAAGCCTAAACAGAATAGCCTGGAGTCCATCTACCATGTCTGTGCAGGTATACATTATCATGTTTAGTCCATCAGATAACCGTGTGGGAACACGTGCATGCTCGTATCTTTTGCTTTGTGCAGTGACATGGTGGTGTAGCTCATAGTGTAGCATACAGTATGTGTCTTTGTGCATAGTAAGTGTTGTGTAGTATCGTACATGAAGAGAGTTTAATTAGAGAGTTTTTTATTCACTTGTACCAATGCAATATTGTACTTTTTTTTTAAAATGAAACAATAATCCAGGGATTGATCATATTTGTTATATAGAAGAGAGGTTAAACATGTTGACACTCTCAAAAGTTACTGTCAGTTCCTCTATTATCTCAGCATAGTGTCTGCATTGTTTCCTCTCACCATCTATTGGGTAACAGTGAGACTGTGATTAGTGAAGTAGATGATGATAAAATGAGTTGTTGTGAGCGAACACTGAGCATACTGAACTGAAACGTCTGTCCTCAGCTTGTTTGTGCTTTTGTGTCAGTCTGGTTGTACTCATGTGTCTCTTATTTGTCGTTTTCACAGGAGTCCAGCGAGAGCGCCAACACGACCATCGAGGACGAGGACGTGAGAGGTAGGCAGGTTCACACTAACCGATACAAACCAGCCTTCTGTTAGCAGGACGACTCCCAGGCACCTCATTAAAACTCTCTCCTCTAAACTCTTTAACAAGTGCTGCGTCTTGAAGTTTTTAACCTCACAGTTTAAGGTCACCTCTCGTTTCCCCTCTTTGGGTGCACCGGCTCACTTTATCAT
Organism: Adelosebastes latens; assembly: GCA_916700685.1. Classification (NCBI taxonomy): domain Eukaryota; kingdom Metazoa; phylum Chordata; class Actinopteri; order Perciformes; family Sebastidae; genus Adelosebastes; species Adelosebastes latens. Next base: position 42,479 of record CAKAKR010063505.1, read on the forward strand.
TAGGTTTGGACAGCACCCTGTTACTGGTTGTGTCTATTGCATGAATTTGTTGCATGTTATTTATTGTCTTTATGTTTCAACTTGTCATGGTCCATAGTGCTTCATTTTGCATGCCATTGCTGGCCCAGTACCATGTACTTGAACCATGGAGGATTGACCTTCTATTTACCTTCCTGTTCAAATGCAATAACCCCAGAGTTCTGGTAGTCTGTGGGCACTTGAATAATATCTACCAACTATGGGACAGGTATTCTGTTCTGTATGAGCAGACAGAGACCTGATACCTGCCAGTTCAAAGGCTGTAGTATAAAAAACAAGTATAGGGGGAAGGACTGGATAGTTGAGATATTTGCTCTAGTGGAATTGATTTGTGATTGTGTGACGTTCTGTCTGTGTTTTCTCATTGTTAGTGACCTTTGCTAGAACAGGGAATCTGCCAGACAAATGAGATTCGAATCTCTCCACAGCTTTTACATTTAGTAAACGTGTTTATCCTTTGTCATATAAGCATTTTCTGATTTCCTGAGGCTCCTCACATTCACATCTTACCCTGCAGTATGTGTGTGTGTGTGTGTGTGTGTGTGCCAGCATAGGTGCTTCCATACTTCCAGTACACACACAGGCCCATTTAAGGGGCTCTATGTAAGAATCAGAAATTGCTTGTTAACAGTGACACCTGTGGCCGTTAAGTCAACGACAGTCAGCTCGCGCTTGTGCTAGCACTACGTAGACGCGAGCGAGCATCGGTCAAAACAGTGAGGCGACGCACACGAGACTGAACGTGATTGACAGTTAAAACCACAATATGACTGTATAGGTCCGGCCGATCATCCTAGTTTTCCCCCGACGTCGGTCACTTTCCTGCTTTGCTAGAAGGGCCTCACTAGAAATAACTTTCCGTTTGTTGGCGTTAGCGGACTCTATTTCTAACCAAACGTTAGCTATGGTTGCACACCGTTAGCCCTGAAGCGGAGCTGAAGAGAGTAAAGGCACTTGTGAGTGCGCAGGATGTCACATCCGTTGGATTTTCCTGGGAAAAAACGTCCTACATTCTTCACATTAAAAGGAGTCTACAGGCTGATATAGGACTCCCAGAAAGTCACAGAAGGTGTCATGTTTTAGGTTAGGATACAACCTGTTTACATAAAAAAAACGATTAAAACACGTTTATACGTGTAAAAACTTACATACAGTCCCTTTAAGGGACATGGCATTGTCCTTTATATTGTCCTCCATTGTTATTTATGGATGATTGGATTGAAATTGCTTTACACTGCTCTACTTATGATAATGTTCAGTAGCATGTCTTCAGTTTTTTTCCAAGGAAGACATTATCCCCTCATCAGGTCTTTCTGCTATTATTCTTTTACATCAGCCATTTCTCTGTCTTGTATTCATGGCTCAAATCAGAGCCTCAGCCTACAAAGAGGCTTAGAAATCTAGAAATTAGCAGAGGATTTTTAATCTTGACATCTTTTGTGATTTCGGCAGTAAGCCCTTTGTGGAGAGCTGTCTGTGACAGAAAGAGGGAAGATAAAAGTTCAGTTCAGGAATTTCAATGAGGGCAACTAGTAGTTCTTATTTCTTGAAAGGGACTCATTTGCACCGATGTGAATGATGGATGGTCGATGGCTTCCTGTTAGAGTGTCTAATGTCCTCTGCATTAAATGGATTTAATAAAGTGGCCAGTATTTGTTTTGTTTGATGGCTTGGTTGAAAAATGGCGGGAAAAAATGTACTTAGGAGGTATTTTCATGGGAAAAGGTACGTTAAATCTTTATTAATTGTTTTCTTTAATGTGGCTTCTCGGGGACGAATGAACTCCACAGCAAGCTGAAAATACAACATCTGTCGTATTGTTGGAGTTGTTAAAGCTAACGTGTGTATTTACACATCCACAGACCATTAGCATTCAACTGGTTCAACTGGTGGTGATCAATAAGTCCAATATTCACTGTTTTTTTAGCTCTGATTTGGTCTCCACCAAAGAAAAATCATTGTCTCTTTAGCTTCTAGATGTTTGACTCTCCATCAGAATAGCTAACTTTGTCTGCTCTTTGCTGCTGTAGGCAGGTAGTGTACAGTCTGACAACAGACGCCCGCTGCTGCTTGAAACAGGGTTGATTTGTCACCGATTGTGTCACCTTTAAAGTTGTGTCTTTGAGCTAAGCTATTTAAATGCATCCCATACCTACTGTAGACTTTATACCTACTTGTGTACACGAAGGCATACAGAGATGAAACTGATCTTGATCTTTTCATCTGACTGACCAAAACTGTTTCTTTAGTTGTTACTGTGATGCTCCTGCATCACCACCAACATATTCCATATTCACCTTCCTGGACACTTTCATTTCATTTGTTTACAGCTGGTGGGAGAGTTGGGGGGGCTTTGAACAAACTGTCATTTCCTGCATGCTTTTCATTCATTCTCCATTTCATGTCTTCCTGTCATTCCTGCTTTGTCCACATTTCTTTCCATCCATCTATTGTCCCCCTGTTTCATCTCAGCACACTCTCCCTCCTCCAGTCCCCAGATCTATCACCTTAAGCACTTAGACCAGTCCACCTCTCACAGGCTTTCCTCCTCTTCCTCATCGTATTCCTCCTCCTCCTCCTCCTCCTCCTCCTGCTCCTGCTGGTACTCTCTTAGTGTTTGGCCCAGTGGTGAGGAGTGCTGCCAGTACATCCCGTTGGCTCTGGTGGCTGTCTACCTGCTTCTCTTCTTCACATCTTCCTTTCTGGTCTATTTCTCTTACCATCCCACCACATGCCACTGCGGCCCCCATCACACCCCCACGCAGGGGCCCGGCCCCCAGCACAGTGTGCCCCTGCCCGGCCACGGCCCCACCGACTCCCAATGTAAGTCCATTTCCCAGTGTGTAGACAGTGCTGGTGTCAACAATAAGACAGATATACATCATGTTGTCTGTTACAGGTAGAGAGCATGAGTTTGGCAGTTTTTGATTAGATTAGGTCCTTTACAAAAAAACCTAAGCCACAGCCTATTTGTAGTTCTTCAACTATAGGGTTTAGGTTTTGTAGTACTACCTAGGATTTAATCAAAAAGGCAGAATTATAGGGTGTTCAGGACAGTTTTCGCTCAGTAATCATAGTATCATCATAGTTCTAATACATTTTTTTTTAGATATTACAGCATCAAAGGAACATGACAGGCTTTTCCAACTTCGAATTATCTCCAGACTCAGACCAGGTCACCTTAACTCAGCTCCTAACTTTAAGTGCTTCAGCTCAACATATTCCATTTTGAAATGTCCCATGCTCTGAAAAAAAATGTGGCACTTAGATAAAACAAATAAATGCATTAAAAAGACCTCTGTGGGACTAATAACTTGAAACGGAACCACACCTCGTCCACTGAGTCTTAGTGCAGAGCTGCTGTGTCATAGCACCCCTCACAGGTCAGGAGCTGTCACAGCACCCTACCTTCTCTGGAGAGAGTTTAAGTTGGTGGTTTCTGACCTGACCCCTCCTCACAGGTTGTGGCCTTAGTTTGGGAATGATAATGATTTTTCCATCTTAGAATGTTTCATTATTTTCATTAAAAAACAATGGCTCTAACACAGGCTTTGTATAAACTGAGAAACCTTCTACAGTCAAGTATCTGCAATTTCCTTACTGGTGGGGTTGTGACACAGACTCTCAGGTATTTTGTCCTTTTAGGTCATTATACTATACTATGACTTTTTAAATT
>CAKAKR010063505.1:51945-109183 GCA_916700685.1 Adelosebastes latens
AAGTCATAATACATAAGTCGAAAAAATAAAAGTCATATAAAGTTTTTTCAAAAAAAGTCATAGTATAGTATGTTGAAAAAAAGTCATAGTATAGTATGTCGAAAAAATAAAAAAGCCATCGTATAGTATGTCAAAAAAAATTTAAAAGTCATAGTATAGTATGTCGAAAAAATAAAAAAAAGTCATGGTATATCAAAATAATTTAATGTATAGTATGTCGAAATTGTTTTAAAAAGTCATAGTATAGTATGTTAAAAAAAATTCATAGTATAGTTTAATTCCAATTTAATGGTTCGCATTGGGGAAAAATTAGATATTCCAGTTTCAAAAAAAGAATATCAAGCAAAAGGAAAAGTAAAGAAAATATTTGATATTGAAAACAAACTACAGGACTAAATGAAGTGAGATATTATGATTCAAATGTTGTCTATAGGGCTTTTTATCTCGTAATTAATCTACATGTGATTTGTGTTTCAGTTGAGAGGACCATCTTTGACCACAAACACCCTCCAGCCTACAACAGTCAGCTAAACAGACCCCGCCTACCAAGTGTCTATCAGATTCCTCAGCCAATCCCTGCCCACGATAGCTAGAGCTCTGCCCTCTCAGTGTGTTGTTTACATATTGTCGCTGCTGGACTGAAGATTATTGAACATGTAAAAAAAAACTAAACGAGGGTTAAACTTCAAGTCTTGACGATATCATTTTGTAGTGAGAGTGTGTGGTGTTCGTTATGGGAGTTTTTTTTTTAGATCAATAGAAGAGGTTTTCAGAGGAACAAGTTGTTCCAGTTGATTCATTTTTAATGGGCTGGTTGAAATATGTGAAACTTCCAGTCATGTAGTGACAGTTTATCATTTGAATATTGCACATATTGAAGATTCATGAGCTATTGTGATGTTTTCGCCTTTTGGCACGATGACCAATATATCACATATCTGCTTTTTACTCATGTATCTTTTCAGAATTTGCCGAGGTCAGGCAGGAGCTTGCTTTTGTTTTGGTGATGTATAAGTTTTGGTAATTGATGTAAATCGCTCTCTCTTTGCTTCATTTTTAGCAGTATCCAATATGGCTAATTTTACAAATGTGTTTTCTGGTTTGCCAACTGGCACCAAGTATGTTTACTAGGAATTTTAACTACATGTTTAAAAGGGAAAGTCAATTGAAACATATGTTTTATTTTGTCTGCTTGGACTTCCATCATCGCAGTCTCTTATGATAGAATGTATAGACTATAGACATGCATAGAATTCTTAAAGGCCATTCTGTGACTCTTTACGGTCAATTTCCATACAATAAGGAGCTAATTATGTGAATTTTATCAGCTATTTTGTTGTGTTTACTTTTGGTATTGTGATGTTGATGCCTGTTCCTCCATCCGTCATTATTAGTGCTTTCCTTTAAGCCCGTTCCACCTTTATTCTGTGCTATTCTATGTCCAACTGGTGTATGCCAATGTTTTTACAGCACCATGTTTTTACACTGGACAAGAATAAAGTAGAATCATGATGTTGATACTGACAGGGAAAGACAAATTCAGCTGAAACTTTTGGTTCTGGAAGTAAGTTAGCCATTAGTTAGTTCATTTTTGTCACGAGGGAATTGGATTTTTAGCCAGAATTACGGAGCAGTAAATCACCATTATAGTTCTTGTTATGTTACTTTATTGTGTTATTTTCGTATCACTGTTAAATGAAAGGGAAAGGGTTTTTTTGGCATCACTTGCAGATTCATATCTAAAGGTTCATAATTTAAAACACTGAAGATTAGGATGGAGGAAAAAAAACAACGAATGGGAAATTAAATTCCAGAGTCAAAGCACAGGGAACAGTTTGAAGATAAAGTCACAGGGTGTCCACTGATGATTACGTTGGTGTTAAGGGTATTGAGGTTTTTTTTTTGCTTGGAAAACAGTTTGCATTCTTTTTGTTGAATCACATTTGTCCCTCACACACCACAGTTTGTTTTTATCTTTTTAAGATGCATTGAAATTCCTGATGGGACACTGGTATATAATGTTACCATGATGGGACAAGCCTAATATCGAATAAAATGTGTGATTTATGCCAAATGACTTGGTTTGTACTTGTTTAATTTTGTCTTCTTTTCCCACACACACACACATACACACACATACATACCGTATATGTGTACATATATATGGATCATACCTGGATCATGGTTGTGTCTGCTGTCGTGGCCCTGCTTGACAACCAATGCTACTATTATAATTACATGCTGAAGACCCTGTGGAACCTCAAGGGAACAGCCTGGAAGAACCAGTGCATCCCTTCGGAGTGGCAAAGAGCAGTGGCTGTCCTCATCCCAAAAGGAGCAGAATTCCAGCCAACTAAGCCAGTTCAGGAGCATTGCACTGCTTAACGTAGAGGGAAAGATCTTCTTCTCAGTGGTAGCCAAGAGGATGACCAACTACCTCATTGGCAATGGATACATCGACACCAGTGTTCAGAAGGCAGGTGTGCCAGGCTTTCCGGGATGTGCGGAGCACTCTGCAATGATATGGGAACAGATCCAAGAGAGCCAAGCGAGAGAAAGGGCGACCCCGCATGTCGTGTGGCTAGATCTCGCCAACGCCTATGGATCCGTTCCCCACCAGCTCATTGAGTTTGCCATGGAGTTTTTCTACATTCCTGACACCATCAGCGGCCTAGTGGTAAGATACTTCAAGGATCTCCAGATGTGCTTCGCCCACCAAGACTTCACAACAAGGTGGCAATGCTTGGAGGTAGGAATCGCCATGGGGTGCTCAATCTCTCCCATCATGTTTGTGACAGCTTTCAAAGCGATCCTGATTGGAGCCAAACAAATGGTCAGAGGAGTAAAGCTGCAGTCAGGTACAGAGGCTCCCTCCACTGAGAAGCTATATGGATGATGTAAGACAGCAGCATGTTCAGCTAGGCTGCTGAGAAGGCTGGATGAACTTGTGACGTGGGCAAGAATGAAGATCAAGCCATCAAAGTCGCGAAGTCTCTCTCCGAAGAGGAGTCAGAAGTGACGGCACCATTTTCGTTGCAGGCATGGAGGAAATCCCGCTCCTGGCCAACCCGCCCATCCAGAGCATAAGGAAGGCAGTACACCGCAGAGCTCTCCGATAGGCAGATGGGGAAAGTTGCACTGAGACAGCTCTCAGATGGCCTGGTCCAGAATCAACCAAAGCCAGCTCCTTGGAGAGTACAAAGTGTGGTGTTATCAGTACACTTTGTACTGAAGGGTGATGTGGCCACTGAAGATGTCAGAAATTCCCTCATCCACAGCCAGTAGGTGGGACCAAGCAGCCAACACATACATCCGGAAATGACTAGGGCTGCCTCGATGCCTCTCTGACACTGGCCTCTTTGGGAGGAATGCACTGCAGATCCCGCTCCAGTCCATCAGTCTGGGTTACAAACAGGAAAAGGCAAGAATGGTCCCGGAGCTAAGGGAGTCTACCGACCCGCTGGTGAGAAGTGCGAATGCCCCCCTGTCCGTAAAGGGCGGAAATGGAGAGCCCAGGCGGAAGTCCACCAGGCCATCAGCCGGCTGCAACACCAAGAGATCATTGGCAGAATCCAGAGTGGATGCGCAGGATGAGGCTGGGGAGAAGCACCTCGCTTCTGGTCCAAGACCACCAGGAAGGAGAGGAAAGCGATGGTGGTAGCGGAGGTAACGAGGACAGAGCATGAGCGCTTTAAGATCAAGGCCGTGTCACAGGGTCGCCAGGGAGTCTGGACAACGTGGGAGAGCACCATCGACAGGTCAATCAGTTGGGCAGATCTTTGGAAGATTCCACAAGCCAGGCTCAGCTTTCTCATCCGTGCAACTTACGACACCCTGCCCTGCCCTCGAAAACCTCCACCAGTGGTTCAGCAACGAGGAGAGCTGCTCCCTGTGCAGTACCATCAATGCAAGCCTTACAACACATCCTGTCAGGATGCAAGACTGCACTGACCCAAGGGCGCTACAGATGGCGGCATGACCAGGTCCTGATGAAGCTGGCCGAGATTCTGGAAACCTGCAGGCAAATATCACCAAATATGGTCACTTCTGGCTCCAAAAAAACAAAGTGGCGTCATCCAAATGACAAACTTGAGGCTTCAAAACGGTAGTCCACAAACCAATGGTGACTACGTCCACTTCAGTTTATGGTTATAACAAACAATATTGCCTCTTAATATAACTGCGTAGCCTACTAATTCATTTTAATATAGCCTAAAAACCTGTATTAAGCCATTGTTGTGTCTTCAGTCTATTGGCCCAGGATCACCTTACTGCCATCAGATGATGAGTTTCCTCAGAGTAGAGTCACTGTTGTTTTGTATCCAGTTCTGCTGAAATTCAGGCTGCACACACAACTTGGAATAACTGTGGAAAAATGAAACAAATGTTGAAGTCTGTCCATTATTGGTTATGCACTGTCCAAAGGTCTGGACGTCACCTGTCAACACCAATTAGCTTGAACTCCTTCCAGGCTGCCGTTAGAAAGAACGACATCACTTCACATTTGACACATGTACAGTTTTATTGTTCTGCCATGTACACACTGCAGCTGCTATGCCTTGTTAGCGTTTCAGGTTTATTTTTTAGTAATAATTTGATAAAGTCATACATGCCCGCATAGATATTTGCACTGTTAATATGTATATATTCTTATCACCATGGAAACAAGATGCTCATTTATCAAATCAGTGGTCTCTTTTGTGGACATTTCTTTTATTCTTCCATTGGATCACGCACAAAAGTAAACGGCAACGTGAGGATCGTATTGTTACACAGATAAAGTCTCAACTGTAGATGAACACCAAACATACTTTATCAGCCTGTACACAATTCAACCAGCTTTCAAATCCAATCCTGTTTTTTCCTATGATGGCAAATTTGTCTTGACTTTTAGCTTCAGAACACATTCAAACACACACAGCCAAACACACACACACACACACACACACATCACTCTCAGCTTCAACTGCTGGAGTATACAGGGATCACAAAAAGGACGGCAATAAATAAATAAGGAAGTATGTGTCTGTGATGACGGAAGTCACATTTTAAGTTGATGTGTCGATCCTTTGATAGCAGTGATAAGAACAAGTCAAATCAACAATTAAAGCAAAGCATGTGTGGTGTCTAAAAACAGAAAGGATAAGTCTGGTGTTATTCCATATTTAATTATCGTCAACAAACCCCATGAAAAGACCAAAACCAACAATGTGTTAGACCGTCTCTTAATGCGTTCTGACTTCCTACACTGTCAGTGCCTCTCAGCTCCAAACCCATTGGTTTCTACTTAAGATGTAAATCTTTAAAAATGACTCACAAATATATAGTTTCATTATTTAAAAAGACTCAGTAATTTACATTACATTAATTACTGAGGATGTGAGGAACCAAAGAAATGCAATTTTGTGAAATGGGATGTCCTCCCTCTCTACCATCAGCTAAAGCAATGTCACTTTCTGATGACGGTGGTTTGTTTTGTTTCATTATAGAATAATACGATTAGGATGACAAAGCTTCGTAATTTGCAGTAATAATTAAGTAGCCTAAATGCTTTAGGGAAAAAATTATGGAAATTATGTAAATCAAAGCTCACATCAAAACATAGTTTCTGCCTGACGAAGCGATTTTCAGCATCACACACGATTGAATAGAAATTAAGCTGACAGACAATTAAAATGTGTTAATTGGCGAAAGACAACATTCAGCACTGACGAGCTAAATCTAAATACAGACTCAGGGAAACTGTAAATTATGAAAACTGATGATGAGACGCAAGAAAGGAACATTTTATGACCTTAAAGGATGGAAATTAAAAAGTGATTTTAGACTGCACTTCCATAAAGTTCATAAAGCAGAGGCATCCTGACTTTTAGTCCCTAGTATGAGTCAAATGCCAAATAGCTCCTACATTTCCCATAATGCATTTTTTCCATTAAACCCTTTCTTGCCTGATAAGCACCCACATTTTTCAAACACATCTCCAGCTTGTAACGCAGGTTTTTCAGTTAACAATGTGTAGGCTCCAAGTCCAAACTGAGGTTACCCTGATGACATCACTATGACATCGTCAGGGTTATAATGTCAGACGTGACAAAGACATTATACAACCGGCTGAGTAAACATGTTAAAACACGTCCACTAATTTTAATTAGGGCTGTCAAAGTTAACACGATGATAACGCGTTAACGCAAATTTGTTTTAACGCCACTAATTTTTTTAACGCATAAATGCAACTTTGGAACTTTAACGCTCCAAACTTGCGCTAAATTTTGGCGAGGAAAAACTGTCATGGCCATTTTCAAAGGGGTCCCTTGACCTCTGACCTCAAGATATGTGGTTTTATGGACAATATTTGTCATTGTTTTGTGTTGTTAATTGATCTCCAATAATAAATATATACCGTACATTTGCATAAAGCAGCATATTTATCCACTCCCATGTTGATAAGAGTATTAAATACTTGACAAATCTCCCTTTAAGGTACATTTTGAACAGATAAAAAATGTGCAATTAATTTGCGATTAATCGTGATTAAATATTTGAATCAATTGACGGCACTAATTTGAACTAAACAACAAGGAGCATGTCACCACCAACAGTGTGGCTCATTGACGTGTTTTAATTGGACAACAATGGAGCTCTATGGCACAGAGGAAGAAGATCTATCAGGTACACAGACACAATACTTATTGGTAGGTCAGTTCATTGTTGGTCTGGCTCTGCACATGAGACTTGTCGACAAGAAGAAAGATATAGCCAGCTAGTTCCTTTAAAAGGCTTGATAGAGGACAGTTATATGAGCACGGCTGCGGTATGAGGTGAGGAGAAGCAGCTTGTGAAGGTGGACCATGAAACACAGACGACGGGAGCTACGAGGACAGCGGGGTAAGTGCTCAATCTGCATCGAAAACATTCCTCATCACTACTTTCTTTCTCAATAGACACACTGTATATATATATATACACAACACAGAAGAAGTGGCAGCTCTGTGACAGATAAAATGTGAATGCACAACACACATTAGAAAGACACATGAACAAAAAAAGGTCAGATGCATCATGGGAAGACAAAAGGTGTGATCACACAGCCTTTGTAAACAGATCAGCAGGGTGATGTTTGGCTGTATATAGAGTCCATGGTGATACACACATTCACTCCTCCCAATGTATTCTCTACCAAACATTAATCTCATCTGTACGGTGGCCATTCTCCAGCTGAATCGGTGCATGTACAGCAGGTTTAGGTGGGCTAATGTATTAAATGCTTTCAATTTTTTTTCAATTTTTCCCCAGTCCAAGCATGATTTTTTTCATCTCCTCTATATATACAAATGTTTACAAGAGTTTTCAAGAAGAGGCCTGTGCGTGAGGCGAAACATCCAAGATGCCCCCTTTTTGACTTCGCTCCACCTTTGGTGCGTCGTACCGTAAACCGCACCACAGCAGCCCGAAAGGTAAAAACAAAAAATCATCATCTGACAAAAAAAATGAAGGGTGCCATCTTTGGTCACAAAAAGAGCAAAGGAAACACAATGTGAAGGAAGGAAGAGTGTTAAAGCGTGGAAATACTGTCCCAGTATTCGACAAAAAAGAAGACGAAGAAGAAAGAAAAAGTAGAATCCCGCGATCGGCGAGGACAACAAGAGGGGGGGACCTGACCTGAAGATCAGTGGAAACAGCTGCTCAGTCAAAGAATTCCTCCTCCTCCTCCTCCTCCTCCTCTTCCTCCTCCTCCTCCTCCTCCTCTCCTGGTCGTCCTCACAGTAGCGTTGGAGCAGTCGGTGCAGGTGCTGCTGCAGTGCGTCGGGCTGCAGGGCGTCCGGGTTGTCGTCCAGACGCTCCAGGTGCACGTGCTTCCCCTGGCCATCCCTCACCACAGTCCTCTTCTGAGTTCGCGACTTACGCATCTGGCTTCTGCAGGAACAGAAAAGAAGAGTTACACCACATCCAAGCTGACTCTAATGGAGCAGCAGTCACTGGACATGTTTACAGGCTGTGGACTGGCCAGATACTGGTCGACCCCAAATACACTCTATAGGGGTTAAATGGGCAACAGCTCAGTAGTCACTATCTCTGACTATGGAAATCCAGGGCTGCCAATATTAATGTTAAATAATTTAATCAAATAGAGATTTCATTTTCCATTCATGTTAATGAAATTTCAATTCAAAATGAAAATAGAAAAATCCCATTATTATTTCCATGTATGAAATTTCATGGTTCAATAATTACACAACACATTACAGTGCATAATTACTGCAGGAGTGAAATAAAAACTCCACTGACAAATAATTTGACAAAATAATACTGATAAAATCTATAACCATGAAATTGTTAAATGCATTTTAAAACTTAGCATGATGTTATGAAATGTTTATTTAGCTTGGTCATTTTCACAATATAAAAATATTTTAGATAATTTGCTTTTCATTCCAGCATCGTGTTTCTGTTTTTATTTTGCAATGCAATTTTCCCAAATTACTGTTTTAATTCATGACACCACTTTCATTAATCAAGACAGACAGGGAAGAGAGAGAGAGACACTGTAATGAAAGGTACAATTATGTTTGTGATGATTATCTTATTGGTAAAAATGGAATTATAAAATATAAGCCAACTGGATTGGTCATAATTCCTTATGAAATTTAACTGAAAATTACCTTTTTTCATTTAAACATTAAAAAATTTGGATTTTCCAAATTTCAATTTCGTAGCTCATGTGCACTCAAATACATTATGAATTTTCAGTTTGATGAAATAATTTAATTTTAATATTGGCATCTGTAGATTCCCATATTTGCCCCTCTTCTCTTTGAAAATTTAACTCCTCACCCACTGGTGTGTTTCCATGCTACAGTAACCTAAAAAGCGGTTAGGTTTTCTAGTTTCGCATGATGCCAGTATCTTCACTCTAGCTTTAAAGCCGGCTACAACCTAAAAATCAATGCGTTAATGCATTAAAGTAATTAGTGGCGTTAAAACGACCGCGTTATTATCACGTTAACTTTGACAACCCTAGTCTAACAGTGTTGCTGCATTCCAGATCTCAGCAAAAAGGCTGGTGAGTAAAACTTAATCTGCAAAGTCAAAAACAAAGTTGGGACTGTGACATTACAGGTGAGAAGATAAGAGTGCAATCACACCATGCTTCCATGTTAACCTCTGCCAACTGCCCTCTTAGTAAACACCAGTTTCTTTGTGGTCAGTTCTACACATTCCCATGCGGCTGTCCAACCTTTTAACCACAGAACCGTCGTCCTGCACAATCTCTTTCTCTACTACATGAGGCACGAGCACTTTCCCAAAGCCTCCAGCATAACTCAATGCCTGGAGGGGAAAGAACGAGGGAGGAGAGAGGGATCAGAAGGAGGGTAGAGGAATCTGACATAAAGATCTGCTCAACAGTAATTACTGATAAGTTATATAAAAAAAAACACATATCAGCATGTAGTGGAAGCACTTGTAAAGTTACACTGTGATTTTGGTATCAAAACCAACAGCAACTCCACACTTTTTTTTATTTCCTTCCATGACCAAGAGCTAATCTCAAAGAATACCTGGTAAATGTGTGAAATCAGATCATAGAATAATTTTTTTAGTAATCTCTGGACACACTGACCTTCTCAAAGTCCTGTCTGGCTGAGGGGAGATCTGCAGCCAGTGAGGGGTCTCCCATCTGCTTCTCCATCCTCTCACCTCTCACCACCGTCGTCTTGACAACCTTGCTGACCTTTCGACCTTTCACTGGCTCCACCTCAAACTCTGATGATCTGGCGGCGCCCAGGGCCAGGGGCTCCGAGAAGGTCAACTGTGAGAGAAGACGACGAGATGTTATGTACTGTGTAGAATGTACTATGTACTTTTATGTTTTATCTAGTGCTGTCATTGGGGCAAAATCTCAATCTATACTCAATACTTTTATGGCCAGATACCAGCAAAACTATTAACCTTTCGATCAGCCACAGGTGTGCTTTGTATTAGTAATAGCTAGCTAATGTTAGGATGCCAACACACATGCAGAGATGCATGCAGAGACTTAAAGGGGAAGTACGCCCATTTTCAAAATCACACTGACCTCTTTCTGATCTCCCTCACTGTGAAGCACAGTCCTCTTCACCACTCTGGAGACGGTGTCTCCCTCCTCGATCTGCACTGTCTCCTGGTGAGAGCCCTCAATGGTCACTTCCTGTGTCTCCATGCCATCTGCTGACACGTATTTACGAATCACCTTCCGTGTGATCTGGTGGACAAAACAGGAAGAGAATAACTTTGCTGTAAAACATTTAAGCTGGTTAACATTTTTTATCATACAGGCCAAAGAATAGAACTGTGATTTTAAGTACAAATTCTGGATATTTTGATGATACTTACTTTCCTAACTACCATGTTGCCATGCTCATCTGTGTACTTCTCCTCTGTGACAGTGTGTGGTGGGATCTCCGGTAGGTTATCCGCCTGTAAAAAGACAAAACACATACTATCAGTTCCCATGTTAATGCACAGAGGAGAACCGCAAGCAATTGGCAACAGAGAAAGTATTTCAAGCAATATATGATATAAATTACCCGTACATGACCAACAACACCAGATCTACAGTCTATTTTAAAGCCCATATGTGTATAATTTTGATGCAAGTATAGAATCCTTCAAATCATTTTGATGTTGTTTGATGCATTTCTTTTTGTAAAAAAGTCAGTGTAAAATTCTACACATTGTGGCTTTAATTTCTATAACAGAACAAAGAAAATGAAAGAGACAGAATGAAAAAGACATGAACAAATTAAAAGCTAGTGAGCGTGCAGAAAAAAATTAACAATTACAAAAAAATAACAAAAAACAAATGTTTAAAAGTCCTTTTCCACCCTTAGAAATTTTCTTTTTTGTGCAAAGCAAGTAAGGGACGTTCTGTATAATATGATTAACCCGGTAAGTCAAGTCCAGGAAAAATAAAAAAATACCAAGGAGCACTAAACCGCTGCTACCCACAAAAGCTGCACCACTCCACAGTGCACTGGGGCTGCACAGCTGCAGCAGCTGATGCTTGTTTACCTGAATGATAACTCTGCGTCGAACCACCCTGGTGGTCACCACCTCCTCCTCTGAGCTATCAGAAGACAGCGACCCTAGCTCCTCTGCTATCTCCTGGGAGAGACCAGCATGGGTCAATGTATCAGGTCAGTGTTACAGTGTGTTACTACAGCACACTCCTGCAGACAGCAGCTGTTCCTTCTTTTCTCTGAACCTCACTTTTATGTTTTCTTGCCAAAAAGGTTTGTGTACAGATAAATGGAATAAGGGACTACAATGAATAAAAAAATGTATGGCTGTACACAATAGTGATGTGAGATGAAGAGAAGGCACAGTTATATAAAAAACGTTCAACTGAAATAAACGTGCAAGGATGGGAACCAGTGTGCGAAAAACAAGTACACATACATACACATAAACAATTCCACATGCAAAATAGGTTTGGAGATTTGCTAGTCGGCCACTATCTAAATATAATCTGGAAAGCTGTAGGAGGCTTGCTCATACGTTGTTTTGTTTCGAGTTCTTGTTTCCCCAAATCTCTACAATGGAGTTGGCAAGTGCAAAGTTAGCACGACCCATAGAGTCACAATGATCACATTTATGGGATATACGCCAGGTTGAAATAAACCGTGATATTACTTTAATGTGTGGCTGAAGTACGCCTACTCTATTTTTTAAATAGAACAGCATGGGACAGTCCGATTGTCAAATAATATTTCGCACACTGATGGGAACAACAGCAATCAAAGGATGCAAACAGGTGCAAAGTTATATGTTATAGTTTTTTACAGCAGCTTGTAAATCAATCTTCAAAAGTGAAACTGCAAACACATCACACCACCAATGGCAATGCCTTTTTCAGCCACTGCTGACACAGCAAATCATCATAGCTGTTACATTTTTGTAAATTCCTTGAAAGTTTAGGCACCCATGCACACCAAAGCACTCATCAGCCCCATTTAGGTAAAGTGCAAACTTGTGTGTTTATCTTCTGAGTTTGAGACTTAAATACAGCACCACATCAACCAGTCTGGCCAGGCAAGAAAAAAGCCAGTGCAGCACTGTGCTCATGCTCAACCCCTTACCCTTCCCAGGAAGTCATCATCATCGTAATACCCTGCCTGATCTCTGGAAGGCAGCTCCTCACACAACGGGAGGTCGCCCTCTGTTCGACCCTCCCGTGATCCTTCTGAATCATACGCTAATTCACTGAGACATTCACTGCCAGAAGAGAAGCGCTTGTAGTCGTCCACTTGGAGGAAAGGGTGAGCGGTGTACTGAGGGCTCCCTTTCAGGAAGCCAACATCAGGGCTACTACCAGGCATTGGGGACGGGGGTTCAGAGATATGATAGGTAATCGCATGTTCCAGTTTCACTTCTTCTGGTTCATAGAAATCAGAGAAGGCTTGACTGCAGTCGAAGAATTCCACATCTGACTCAGAGTGCTGTGGAGATTCCGATCCCTTACTGAGTTCCTTTGGTATGACCTTTGGATCCTCTGATTCAAATTCGGAGACTGTTTTCTCAAAGTCCGAGAGGACTCTGTTAAAGTCTGGGGAAAACTCAAAGATTTCAGCATTTTCAGAGTCTCCCTCAGCGGCGGCCTCAGCCACAACCTGAGCTGAAATTGAATCACTGAACACTGGAGACACTGGACTCAAATCATTCAAAGAGGCTTGGCTGCATTCAGAAACTCTCAGGGTTTGATGTCCTGAAAATACTGCTTCATAATCTGGTGGTACCAAAAACTGAGTTGACATGGGTGAAAAAAGCTCACTGGACTGTAATTCCTCAGGGGACAACTCCCACTCGGAGTGCCCTTGTGATGTGTCCAACTTTAAACATGATGTCTTCTCAGTTCTGTGGGTTGTGTATGAGTTCTGGTCATACACATCATCGTCTGTTTGAAACTGTGTTTCCTCTGGTGTCTGAGGAGGAGCCTGTAAGTGAATATCAATATGATCTAAATAAGTTTACAAAAATAAGAAAAAATCAACGTACAGATTGGTATGCACCATTAAAATGACCTCAACATTTCACCAGGTTAGCCTCACTGTGCAATGATTATTTTCCATTCAGCCAATATCTCATTTAGGTTTAGAACAATATATGTGAAGCCACAACATGCAACTTCAAAGGGAGCTTAGCGTCAGAAAAATAAAAAGGAACTAAAGGAGGAGCAAAACGTATTTTAATATTCCTGACACATTCCTTACAAATTCCGGACACATCCGATGCATTAACTGCACTCCATTTTGTTATTAGTTCATCAAGGCAGTTACTTCCAAGTGATATGTTAATGAATTCATCCAAAACAAAAGTGAGTCTTTGCTTGATTGTCATGCTCTCAGTCTTACCCTTTGTGAGGCTGTCTTGTTCTTTAATTCTCCAGCACTGATGGGTAAGATCTTCTTTTCATTTCTTTTTGGATCTTGAACTGGTGATGGTTTCACAGGAAAGTCTGTTTGGAAGTCTTCCTCACAAACAGTGGTTTGTAATGTTGAGATACTTTCAGCTTCTGGTCCATGCTGGATCCATTCGTATGACGAATCTTCTGATTGCGGTCCTGTCATTTTTATGTCAGGATTGACAAGTCCTTTCTCAGACTTTGTCTCACTAGTTTGAATAAGTAATGATGACACAGCCAATGGCCCTTTGTTAGGTGATAATGAAGACTGGCCAAGTAATAAAGGAGATGTCACATGACTCAAAAGTTCAGTACCCTCACAACAAAAGCCTAATTCCTCCTCTGACTCCGCAGTTTGAGGGCTCAGTGGCCTTGGGCTATCATCAATCCAACAATCAATAGGTAAAGCAACAAACTCAGAGTCTGATGAAATAGACACTGGTGAAGATGATCTATCAATGTGGATAGCATCCATAAAATAAGAAGACAATATTCTCATAAAATCAGGTACTGGTGAGTCAGGCAATAGTTTTCTGAACTCATTGACAGATGATATGGATTCACGTGAGGACGGTCTGTCGGTCTCAGCGTCTGTTGATGATGTGACCATAAGCTCGCACTCTGAATCTGAACCAATTGATTCAGGTGATGATGACCTATATGTAGTTGTGTACTCCAGTGATACTGTAAACTGAGGGATGGGAGAGTCTGGAGACAGTGACCTGTTCTCATTGAACTCAGGCATCGATTCTGGAGACGATGCTCTTTTGTCAGCCATTTGCATGGCTGATTCAAGCGACATGGGTCTGTATTCAGGCAGTGAGTCAGATGACAATGACCTTTCTCTTTCATTCTGATCCTCTGACAGTGCCGAGTCTGGAGATGATGGCCTGCAGTCTGCAAACTGAGATTCAAAATTTCCAAATGGCACATAATCTATATCTGATGCCAAAGATTCAGGTGAAGATGAAGCTGATCTCAGGAACGTTACATATTCGGGCATTGCCATTGCAAATTCAGGTAAAGGGGAATCTGGTGAGAGTGGTCTAAACTCATTGACTGATGTGACAGATTCTGGTGATGATGCTCTTGCTTCTATCACCATGACTGAATTAGGGGATATGGGTCTATAGTCTATCAAGGATTCTGGTGAATAGCATAGATCATCATCCTCTATGTCAGATACTGATACAACCACCCAATCACCATCAGACTCTGTTTGTGCCTCAGTGGCAGGTATTTCAAATATGTATTTAGCCTGTCTGTATGGAGCTGCTCCTGAGGACAAAATGTGTTCAACCACTGGTGGAGGTGACTCTGAAACAGGTATGTCAGATATAACTTGTGCACTTGTCGTGCAGCAAAAGCCATCATCAGTGTCTGCTGAAGTAAATGGATGTGTCCCCTCTGAAGGTGGTACTGTGGCAATGGCATCATGCTCATTTTTATCTTGTTCATCATCGGGAACACCCCTTTCATATTCTATTGTGCTGCCTACAAATTGCAAAAACCCTGTTTTACTGCTGAAAGTTTCTCCCACATACTGAGGATCATGTACTTGAGAAATCAGCTTCCACAGCTCTGCATCATAAATTAGATTATATTCAGCTGCTTTGATGGCGGATTCCTCAGGTGAGTTAGGTGCCATTGTTGTTGATAAAACAGTGCTATCGATGGTTGCTCCATTGGCAGTTGGGTCTTTTAATTTGGGTGGCAAAAGTAATTCTTCCTTATCTGATTCAAAGGACTCTGGTGAAGTTGACCTCTCTTCTGTACAAAACAGGTCTAAAGTTTGTGATAAATCATCTGAACCAGAAAATTCAGTGGGTGATATGTCTCTCGCAGTCATAATATTTTCTACAAATGTCTTTGTAAAATCAGGTGTTGGTGATTCAGATGGCAAGGGTTTACATTCATAATCAGATCCCTCTGACTGAGGTGATCGTAGTCTCATGTCAGTGACTTCTGAGTCGTATGAAGTCAAAGCATATTCCATATCTGACAATATTGATTCTGGGGACGAACACCGGTAGTGTGCTTCTGCTGCTGTAATCTCAAGGACATTTTGAGTAAACCAAGGAAGAGGTGAGTCTGGTGACAACCTCTTGTGTTCATCAAGTGATTGAGTAGATTCTGAAGATACTGATCGGATGTCTCCAAGTAACATCAATTCCACATGTGACAAGGGTTTGTATTCTGGTATGGATTCAACTGATAGTGGTCTCTCTTCTACTTCGGATCCTACTGATTCAGGGGAATCTGGTCTATCCTCTACACCATAATTCATGGACATCAAAAACTCACTCAAAGCATACTCAATATCTGATTCAGTGGATTCGGGGGAGGTTGATCTAAATCCAACATTCACAATAACACGTTCAGGTATTGCTGGTCTATATTCAGGTATGGGTGAGTCTGGTGACAGAGCCTGGTATTCATCTCCAGATGCCCCTGAGCCAGGTGAAGAAGGTCTATTGTCATAAACTAGTGATCCTACGCTTAGAACGTTGTATTCTATATCTGAACAGATTGACTCAGGGGATGCTGACCCACTTCCACAAATAGTTTCAGGTAATCCAAACCATGGTTGCATAAAATCAGGTAAAGGTGAATCAGGTGGAAGTCTGAATTCATCTTTGGATGCGGCTGAACCAGGAGATGCTGCTCTGTCCTCAAAAAGCCATGGGATACACAAATCAGTCTCCAAATCCTCATCTGAATATACTGACCCAGGTGATGTGGATCTGTATCTTACTCCTAACATAGTAGGTGCACTCATGGCATACTGTGGTAGCGGGGAGTCAGGAGACAAACATCTAAGATCAGAGTCAGACACCCCTGATTGGCGGGATTCTGCTCTGTCCTCCAAGTCAAATATCTGTGAAATCAAAGGAGCATATTCTATTTCTGAAGTCTCTGATTCAGGTGAGGATGACCTGTAAGCATTAAACTCATAATATGTCTCTAGCAAAGCCTGTCTGAAGTCAGGTACAGGGGAATCAGGAGAAAGTCTTCTGTATTTACTCAGAGATGCTAAGGACTCAGGAGAAGATCGGTCTTCTATGGCCATTGGGAAAGATAACTCAATGTCCTCATCAAAATCGGACAACACTGATTCAGGTGAAGAAGACCTCAAGTCCATATGTGATATGGAGGACTCTTGTAGTGCCTGTGTAAATTCAGGAATGGGTGAGTCTGGCGAAAGAGGCCTAAATTCATCTTTGGATGCAGCTGAGCCAGGAGATGCTGCTCTGTCCTCAAAAAGCCAAGGGATACACAAATCAATCTCCAAATCCTCATCTGAATATACTGACCCAGGTGATGTGGATCTGTATCTTACTCCTAACATACTGGGTGCACTCATGGCATACTGGGGTAGCGGGGAGTCAGGAGACAAACATCTAAGATCAGAGTCAGACACCCCTGATTGACGGGATTCTGCTCTGTCCTCCAAGTCAAACATCTGTGAAATCAAAGGAGCATATTCTATTTCTGAAGCCTCTGATTCAGGTGACGATGACCTGTAAGCATTAAACTCAGGATATGTCTCTAGCAAAGCCTGTCTGAAGTCAGGTACAGGGGAATCAGGAGAAAGTCTTCTGTATTTACTCAGAGATGTTAAGGACTCAGGAGAAGATCGGTCTTCTATGGCCATTGGGAAAGATAACTCAATGTCCTCATCAAAATCGGACAACACTGATTCAGGTGAAGAAGACCTCAAGTCCATAAGTGATATGGAGGATTCTTGTAGTGCCTGTGTAAATTCAGGAATGGGCGAGTCTGGTGAAAGAGCTCTAAATTCATTCAGAGAGCCAATTGATTCAGGAGAGGATGATCTCAAATTTGACATCAACATCAGCGATGCAGGTGAGAAAGGCCTATACTCTGAATCAGAATCAGGTGACAGAGGTCTCTCGTCAACCTCTAGTTCTATTGACTCTGGAGAATCTGGTCTATCTTCAGCATCAGGTGGGGAATCAATCAAAGCTGAATACTCAACATCTGATGTATCTGATTCAGGTGACGATGACCTGTAAGCATTAAACTCAGGATATGTCTCTAGCAAAGCCTGTCTGAAGTCAGGTACAGGGGAATCAGGAGAAAGTCTTCTGTATTTACTCAGAGATGCTAAGGACTCAGGAGAAGATCGGTCTTCTATGACCATTGGGAAAGATAACTCAATGTCCTCATCAAAATCGGACAACACTGATTCAGGTGAAGAAGACCTCAAGTCCATAAGTGATATTGAGGACTCTTGTAGTGCCTGTGTAAATTCAGGAATGGGTGAGTCTGGTGAAAGAGCTCTAAATTCATTCAGAGAGCCAATTGATTCAGGAGAGGATGATCTCAAATTTGACATCAACATCAGTGATGCAGGTGAGAAAGGCCTATACTCTGAATCAGAATCAGGTGACAGAGGTCTCTCCTCAACCTCTAGTTCTATTGACTCTGGAGAATCTGGTCTATCTTCAGCATCAGGTGGGGAATCAATCAAAGCTGAATACTCAATATCTGATGTATCTGATTCAGGGGACACTGACCTAAACCCAACAAACAACGGAAAACATTTCACCACTCTTGCTATGAATTGAGGTACAGGTGAATCAGGTGACAGGGCCCGGTGCTCATCTCCGGATGCCACTGAATCAGGTGATGGCGGTCGATGATCATCAGATATTGATAAAAATAACCCATCTTCAGTCTCTATGTCTGAATTACAAACAGAGCCAGGTGATGTAGATCTGTATTCAGCAGTTGAAATAGTTGGATGAAGTATAGCCTGTCTGAATTCAGGTATAGGTGAATCAGGTGAAAGTGCCCTGAACTCATTTTCAGAATCTGATGTGAAGGATCTCCCTTCCACCTCAATAAATGACATGTCCAGAACATCCATTTCAGTGTCCGACATTACAGATAAAGGTGATGATGACCTGCTCCCTGAAACTAACATGGCTGATTCTATATGTTGCCTAAACTGTGGTAGAGGAGAATCTGGCGATAAAGTCCTAAACTCATTAACTGATGTTGTTGAATCAGGAGATGATCTTAATTCAGTTGTTATCATCAGTGACTGAGGTGACATAGGCCTATATTCTGTCAGTGATTCTGGTGAGAGTGGCCTCATGTTCATTTTTGATGTCACTGAATCAAGGGAATCTGGTCTGTCTTGAGTGCAAAATTCGGAAAGAAAGAACCCTGATGAATCCTTGAGATCTGAGGCACCTGATTCAGGCGAGGAGCTCTGTAACTCTGGCCTAAAGTCAGGCACTGATGAGTCAGTTGAGGGAGACCTATGTTTGCTCAGTGAAATATCTGAATTAGGAGATGATAACCTTGACTCAGTAGCATTTGAATCAAGGAGAACACATTCATTACTTGTCTCCTCATATTCAAACACTTCCACTCTGCTTACAAAGGCGTCTCCCACATAATGGGGGTCATATAGTTGACATATCAGCTGGTTTGCTCTAAATGTTTCACCAGCCTCAGCTGATGCCCCAGGTGATAACGGCCTGTATTCTGACACTGGGCTCTCTTCCCTCTCAATCTTTGTTTGCATTGCTTGAAGACCATCTGCATTAGATTGATCTGCAATGTCCAACTTCACACCACTCTCTAACTCTCCCTCTTCCACGACTGGATCCTCCAGAACATACTCAATTCTTGTTCCAGCATACTCATAAACACCTGTTTTACTGCAAAAAGTCTCCCCAACATAGTGAGGATCGTGTATTTGAGAAATTAGCTTCCAGAGTTCAGCATCATAAACAAGTCTATATACTGGTACCCTTATTGCCTTTAAAGGTAAAGTTTGACTACTACCACCCAATGGTCTCTCTGTGGTCTCCAATACTAGTGATTCTGGTGAGTCAGGCCTCTGCTCGCAAATATTTATGTCTACACTTGATTGTGTATATTCAACATCAGAAACCACTGACTCAGGAGAAGATGATCTATGACCAATGACTGAAACTGATTCAGTCAGCCCTATTTTGAATTCTGGTATTGGTGAGTCCCATCTGTAGTCATCTCCAGAAACTACTGAATCAGGTGAGGTTGGTCTAATTTCAGAAGACAGTTGTGACAGAGACATAGATCCATACTCTAAACCTGAACAAACTGAAACAGGTGACGGGCATCTTGCCAGTGTAGTCCAAGCAGCAAATTCTGGTAAAGCAGGTCTAAAGTCAGGAATAGGTGAGTCAGGCGATAGTGCCCTGTATATGTCTATAGATGCTACTGAATCAGGAGATGATGGTCTGGCATCAAAAATGAATGAAACGTTTAAATCTGTCTCCAGATCCAGATCTGACAATACTGACTCTGTCGACACCGATCTGTGATAAACTTGAGAGGGTCCAGAGAAAGAGGCAAAGTACTGAGGAATAGGGGAATCTGGCATTAAAGCTTGCTGACTATCTACAGATCTCCATGAGTGGGAGGAATCTGGTCTAAGTGCATCCAGCACCAACAGCGACTGTGGTGACATGGGTCTACATTCTGCTTCAGAATCAGGCGAAAGTGATCTTTGGTAATTTTCGGATTGCAAAGCAGCAGCTTCTTCGTCAACTGTTACATCTGACTTTGTCTGATAAGACTCCGCAAACTGAAACACTCCTGTTTTAGTCATGAACGTTTCTCCTACATACTGTGGGTCACGAATTTGAGAGATGAGCTTCCAAAGTTCTGCATCATATGCTAGACTGTAGACTGGCACTGAATATTCTGTTAAGGATAAAGGTATATGATGCTGAGGTACAGAAACTGAAGATTCTCCAGGTAATTGCTGATCTTCAGGGACATTTGTAGTAAATGCCAACGGGAATGGTAGATCATCAGATGCAGTTTCTGGAGACAAAGGAGGTGACAGAGCTTTAACACATCCTTGTGTATCTCCATATGTAGCTATAGACTCAGATGATTCTTTTTGATGTTTTGTAACATTCTGCACAGGTTCATTATCAGTTTTGATTGATTTCTTAGATTTTTTCTTTCTAGAAGATTTTGTCTTCCTAGTTACGGGATTGCACATTTCCTCCTTTGAGTTTTCTTCATGGAAAAACTCATGAGATAATTCTTCTGTAATTATAGTTGACAAGACCTCAACTCCTGCTGGTGGTTTGACAATGTTTTGGTCAGTCTGACTGCCATCAGGTACAACTGATTGTATCTTGGGAGCTTCAGTTTCATTATGTTTTATAAGATTTTCTTGAGATTTTGACAAAATAAAGGTTGAGTATTTTTCTTGAGTTTTTGATTTTTCTAGATCAACAATTATGTTTGTTTTTGTTTGAAACTGCTTTTCAGCACATGCTTCTACAACAATTGCAGCTTGTGTTGGTTCAAGTGTCATGTCTTCCTCAAGAGGTAGGTCAGTTACAGGATTGGGCCCATAATCATTTAGAGAGCCACTTGAATCAGGAGACAAAGGCCTATTCTCAAAACATGATAGCAGTGGCATGGCCTCACACTCTGTATCTGACAACACAGATTCTGGTGATGATGAATGGTCATTTATAGTAACAGCATGATGCACAGATGTCGTATATTGTGGTATGGGAGAATCCGGGGACAGGCACTCATTGGATGTTTCTGATTCAGGTGAGGATGCTCTAATGTCTAACATTGCTGACTGTGGAGACATTGGTCTGTACTCAGGCACTGACTCTGGTGAAAGTGGTCTTTCCTCAACATCAGACACAAATATAACAACCAAATCATCATCATCATCCTCAGATACTGATTCCACTGGTGTTGGTGGTTTGTTCTCTTTATCAGATACTAATGGTTCAGGTGATTTTTTTCTATAATCAGCATGTATGGGATCACACACAACCTCTACAGATTCAATTGATTCAGGGGAGGGTGATCTATGTCCAGCGGCAGGTAAAACGGATTCAGGTTCATCTCCAGAGACAGCTGCAGCAGGTGATGACGCTCTATCTTCAGTATTAACTAATGCTGGAGACATGGAGCCATATTCTACATCTGAGCATACTGATTCAGGTGAAGTTGATCTCTCCCCAATCAGTACAATAGCTGAGTCAGGCCAGTTGTGACTGAAGTCAGGTATAGGTGAATCAGGTGACAGTGCTTTATGTTCATTTACAGATGTTACCGATTCTGGGGATGATAATCTGTTTTCAAAAGGCTTTGATAACAAAATTGCTGTTTCAAATTCCAAATTTGATGACACTGACTCTGGTGATGATGATCTACAATGACCAGTTTCATGGAAATCAGGAGACAAAGTCACATGCTTAGAGGATGTAAAAGAATATTGCATCGTGTCCAAAATGGCACACTCAGGTGACCATGCTCTGTCTTCTATGTCAAAAGTTAATGATTGAGGGGAAATGGATCTCTCACCACTATAATCACTGCTTAGTGATAGTGGCCTTCCAAATGGTCTTTTGTTTGAAACCATTGGTGTTAATGGCCTTTCCTCTGCTTCTGATGTTAACAGCATAGAAGTGTTTCCTGGCGCACTCAGTAATGTTTGCCCCCGGGCAGAAGCCCCAACATCACCAGTTTCCCATGGAAAAACAGGAGGTGGAAGGGGAGACAAGGGCCTAAACTGAGGTATTGGAGAATCAGGTGCAAGAAAATTCAGCTCATAAACTGACGACTCCGATTCAGGTGATGAGGTCCTACTTTCTGTCAGTAATATTGCTGGATCAGTCACACATTCGGGTGAAGATGATCTATCATGAACTAAGCTATGAAGTTCACAAATGGTTTCACATGTGAATTCTGGTAAACTTGATCTATATCTGGATGCTTCAATCTCAGGTGTAAACTCTACAGGGACCACAACCTCATTTTCATTCTGCCTGAATGACAGTGTTTCCTCAAAGCTGTACTCAGCTCCTGGCATAACTGACAAAGCATTATCTACTGAATGAACATCTATCTGCTCAGAAGTTGAGTCCTGTGACACTTGAATGAAACCAGTTGAGCTTAAGAGTTCTGGTTTTTGAGACATTAAACCTGGAATGGTACAACTGACATCAGAGGGAACCGCTAATGCCTGAGTGGTAGTGTCTGTTTGATTCGGGCCATGAAGGGATTTGACATCAATGTCACCTGAAATTAAGACTCGGTGAACATCATTCTCAAGCACAGAGTTTGAAACATCTTCATCAATGTTTGTGTGTCTAGCCGCTCCCTCAACCTCATCGTTTCTGACTCCAGCTTGAATTGAGTCTTCAGGGGATGCATCCAAAGACACATCCTCTCTATCGGAATCCATCAACTCGAAATCATGTCCATACAAGACTTGATAGAGTCGATGTGAAACTTCATCCATGTGTCTTCTGGCCATTTGTTTGGTCAGCGTGGATTCTGTCATTGCAACAGCAGAACCAGAAGGAGGCACAGAAGTAGGTTGAGTTTGTTCACTTGTAGGTTGTTGTGTAAAGCACATCTTTTCATCGGTTTCCGTAAGCTCCATAGACAGTTGCCTAAAGTCTTGCTCAGCTTGATCACACTCAATCAAGCTATCTCCAAAATCGGTCATAGACAACGGTCGACTCTCGCACACACCTGTTCGTGAGCTATTTGCTGACTCTCGCCATGGTGACAAATAATGGCTGGTTTGTAGACACTCCAAGCTCCACTCCTCTCCCCCCTCTGCCCCCTCATATCCAGCAGCCCCCTCATCATCACATGGTTCAACAGTGGGGTAAGGAGGTGGGCTACTCTGGGCGCTTAACTTGGGTCCCCCTTTGTACACAGGGTTTATCACATTGGATCGTAGGCTGTAGGGAGAGGTGCGGTACAATGTGAAGAAAGGACTTACTTGTTTAAAACTGCCTGTGTGTACCGTGTCTGTCAATTCCTCATATACTCTTTGTGATGAGCTGTGAAAAAAAATAAAATATTCAGTCACGGGATAGCTGATCAATTAAAAAATAAATAAAATAGATAGCTTCATATCGTCATAATGTATATATATTAAACTTAAGCAGTAATGATAACACAGTAAGTATAAGTCCAACTAGAATCTCATCATTCCTTTTTGAGGTCTGAAATCTATGTCAAAATGAATTTCAAAAAAAGCTAGAAAGCTAATGTGGGTGTGGTCACATGCATTAAACTTTCTAGACAACTTACTATGTTGTCTCCATCTCTTTTTGTAGTTTCTCTTTCTGGGAATTTCTAAGAAAGCCTGTTGCTGTGGAATCTGTCTCTGGTCGTCCACTTGTGTCGTGAAGCGACGACAAACTGGAGGATAGGTCCTCTGCTGACACCATGGGTACTTCTTGTCCCGAGCCTGGACTCCTACGTGAGGCCTCTGTACGCCTGCCTGGCCTGGGGCTGTCAATGTCTTCATGAAGGGCAGAGAAACCTGAAAAATAGTGCAGTATACAGAAAGAGTTGATATAACTGTTTGGTACATAACTCTGATTGTTTAGTATAGACCAAAATACAACCTAATCATCAGTCTGCTTCAAGTAAAAATTGGCTTGTGTACCTTCACTATGATCCAATGCTATGGTCCGCTCTATTTCTGCATAGGTATGTGATGATGTCTCCTCCTGAGTGGACTTGATTATCTTGGTTTCAATGAGGTGAACAATGTCCATTCGGTTGATCTTAGTCAGTCTTCCGATCAGTGTTGTTTCTGTTGAAACAGAAAACAGACTTAAAAGTTGAATAACAGCTTCTACTTTTTTTCTTGTTTTAAAAGCAATAATTATGAAAATACAGTATGTACCCTACTTATCACTAACCTGTTGATTGCTTTCCCTCCCTCTCTGCCCAGAGTCTCAAAAGGGCATGGCTTTGGTCTTGCAGTGAGTTGGGGTTTTCAATCCTTATCAGGTTGATCCTCTCCTCACTGAAGTCCAGTTCTCGTGCCAACTCTGTGAAGAAAAAGAAGATATAATTATGATTATGATGATTGAAAGATATATTTGAAATGTTTGAAATTGTGTTTCTTGAAGGCCTACCAAAAATGAACAAATAATGTATATTTGATCGATCACTGCTACTAAGGTGTGACTCACCCGTCCAGCTGAAGCCCAGGTGGTCGGCTATAATGGCCAACCGTTGCTCTTTTCTTTCTGCTTCATCCTGTGGATCTACTGTAAATACCACCAGACAGCCATGAGCGGTCAGAGCCGTAAGGTATACCAAATCAAGTCACATTCACAAATGGTATCCGAAAAAATCTTCACTGGCTTTCTTGTTCTTGTAGTACTGATAGTTTGTTTGGTTAATTCATGATATCAAATAATTAAGTACATAATATTCCTGTAAATAATGGTTGTGATAGATCTTGTAGTGGCACTATAATTAAGAAACTTACATTTCAATAATTACAAAATAAATGACATTACATTTAATAGTTTAAATAATTATTTCCTCTTTAATATTTAAAAAGATTTAGTCACTAAGTTGTTTTCACAAGTTCCATAAAGCCTTTAAGTCAATCTTGAGATTTTCAGCACACATAGAGGGAAAGAGAGACGTCATTACACACACAAACACAGCTCAAACCACACAGCCACATAGATTCTTCAACTACAATGGGACTTAACTACAAGAGACAGAGAGGCAGCATCTTTACAGCTACAGTGTAGTAATGAGGCACAAGAGATAGAGAATAGCCCCTTAAACTGGGGGGATACCTTGACTTTGGACTTTATCATCTGGGATTCGCTGCATCTGTGTCTCAACAGGGTCGTCCCACAGTGGTCTAATGGGAAAGACGTCTCCTGAGGGAGGGAACTGCATCTCAGGGAAACTTTCTCTTTCTATGATTGATGGATCAATGAGACTGCTCTCATCATCTGAGTTGGCGGCTGCAGCCTCTTGTTCTTTCTCTGTCTCTGCCTGTGCCAACCTTGCCACAAGTTTTGCTGCTTCATCTCTTATCTCTTCAAAGAACTCAATGGACTGTATGTGTGACTCACTTTTCTCTTTAGTGGGCGTTGATGAATGAGATGACTGACTACTTTTGCCTCGGACTGGCAATCTGGATTGGAAACCTTTAGATTTTGCTGTCTCGGCACTCAATGGGCGACCCGTTTGTTTTTTTGGAGATGGCGTGGTAGACTCCTCCTCACAGAAGCTCTTGGCTTTGAAAGATGGTTTCTTGGTTTTGATATCCAAAGAGGGACCTGCGTCTGTCTCAGATTTTCTCCTTGAATCCTTTTTTACAGGGACCTTAAGCTTTTTGTCTTGGGTAGATTCAGCACGTTTGACAGTAGAATCAGACTTGGGAGTGCTAGCCTTGATGGGAATTCTAGATTTAGATTCAGAAATGAAGGAGGCTTCTTTCTTAACAGTGGTTGAAGAGGAGGTTGCATGAGATTGAGAGGGAATGGTGGATTTACCCCGACCTTGTGGAGAAGACTTAGCTTGTGTTTTGGCTGGAGTCTTTTTAACACTACTGGAAGCACTTTGTTTGGACTTGCCTGTTGGTTTGGGTGCTTCTATCACTGACTGTGGTTCTTCTGGAGATGAATCAGAGGACTCTTGGTCCTGCTCAGAGTAAACTGATCTAGTGACTGTAGTTTCTGCTGTCTGGACAGTTGTTATCATTTGGTCAGGGGAGTTTTTGTCTAAATCTATGCATCCTTCATTCACATTTTTGTCTAGACCTTCAGGGGACGTCTGATCTTTCTTTGTAGGTTTGGCTGAAGCGGAAACGCCCATTTTAGGGATTTTAGATTTGGAGGCATCAGCTTTAGAGGCTGGCTGATCACCTTCAGGTGGGGACTGAAGCTGAGAATCAGTTGCTTCTTTTGATTTCTCGGTCTCCTCAGTCTTGACCTCTAGTGTTAGATTGAGGCCAACTTCAGCTTCTGCTGCTGATCTCATACCTTCTTGCCTGGCCTCTTCTAAGAGAGGCTCGTCCAAAGGCTGTTCACCTATCTGGAAAAAGGCAAAGCCACCCCCCTCTTCCTCATAGCTCCTCTTAGTCATGTCAATTGCACCACTTCGGGTCATCTCAAAGAGCTTCCCTTCTTGGAATAGGAAAGGGTTGGGCTCACTGGTAGGAGTGCTCTCTTCTGTTGGGGTTCTACCAGGTGTTGTGTCCGGAGTTGCTTGCAGAGACTGACGGTCCACCACCAGATTCAGTATCTTCTGTTCCTCCTCTTTGACACGAGCTGCAAAAGCGGCATCATCCTCCCGCATGGCAGACCATGAGTCAGTGTCTACCCTTGCAGTGACACCTTTTGACTCAGTTCTGGGAGGTTCCAGTGCCTCATCATCATCCTCCTCTGTGTCATCATATATACAGACCTCCGGTTGGAATGTTTCCTTCGTTTGACCCGTGGCAACAGATGCACTGTATCCAGCCTCTGGTGCTCTTGTATGGTCCTTTTGATCTCCTTTCACTTCATCTGTTACATTGCTAACTTGTTTTAGTGTTCCAGTCTGTAGCCTGCTCACACCTAACTCTTGACCATCCTTAGCATCTGCCTCCTTTTGCTCATCAGTCCTGTTTTCAGTGTGTGGTACAGCCTTGTTGGCAGTGCTATCTTTAACAGATGGGACTCTTTGTTGCTGGGAAGTTTCCAGGTTGGATTTTGAATGATGCTGGTCTGAGACAGAGTGAGGTCCCTCTGAAGTGACAGTGGCTGTTGTTCTTGCTGTGTTCTTGACCTCTTTGCTGTGGGATCCGTCATGCAAACCTGCTGAAAAAGGAGAGGGAGGTTGTACTTTAATATGGGGATCAACAAAATGAGCTAACTTTGAATCTTCAGCGGGTCTATCAAGCCCACATTCACTTTGTGAAAGCTTCTCACTTGTGGGCTCTATTGTTTCATAGCTGTCATCCCCTATTTTGGCACCTGCAGAGGGAAAAAAATCTTTTCTAGAGTTCTTTTTGCTCCTCGCGTCTTGTTCCATTTCATCAAATGTTTTTATTTTGGCTGCCATCTTAAACATCTCCTCCTCTGGAGTGATTTTTCTCTTAGCTTCATAGCTGTCTGATGTATCCTCTTCTTCTGGGTTTTCAGGGATGACAGCCGGTTTGGATGGAACAGAGAGGAATGTATGGTCAGGGGGTTTGGGGTTCACCTCATAACTTACCTCTTCAGAACTAGGAGTATCAGGGGAGAGGGGACTCTTACCCGAACTTGTCATCTGAGATGTCTGCTCGCAACTGTCATCATCAGCACTAGCCTCACGTTCTCGAAGCAGCCTACCACGCAAAGCATCTTGGGGGAATTCTGTAGCTTTGGAGGGCTCTGGATGGCTAGAGGATTTACTAGGTGGACCTAGAGATGATGGGAAGGATAGGTGGCTTTTTTGCTCTACAGGACTGCTCTCTAAGGAGTCATGAGGGGGTGATTCCTTGGTTGGGCTAGGTTCAATGGAATCTGGGGACTTATGGGAGGAGTTTTCTTCCATGAGAGGACTATCGTCTAGAGAGTCTCTGTGGCTTATTGTCAAAGAGTCATCAGCTAATGGACTGAGAGCATCTGAGTCAAGCTTTAAAGGCAGCTCTAAGCTTTCATGACGCTGGGAAGAGGATCTAGAGGCTGGAGAACCAACTAAAGACAATTCTAGCTGACGATCAGGGCTCTCGTCATCGCAAAGAAAAGTTTCAACAGTCTCTGAAATTCTCTTTGTAAGCTTTTGCGGTTTAGATGGCTTAGACTCGCTCCTCCTAACGGATATGGACTCACTTGTAGTGTGATCATCTGCAGCCTTGCTGGAAGAAACAGGGAGAGTCAATTCTGTAGACAGTTGGTCACCAGTGGTCCCTACACCAGAGTCTCCAGACTTCTCTGTGTCTTTACTTTCTTTTTTGACTGTAGTGCCAGTTGCTGCCGAAGTTGTAGAGGTCTGCTGTCCAGTTTTGGGAGAAAGACACGGACTCTCTGGACTTGTGGATGGAGTGGCAAGACCCTCGTGTTTGTAACTGTCCTCAGAGCTCAGATGAGGGGTTCCATCTCCAGAACTGGCACTTAGTGAGTCTGCCACACCTTCATGTTTTAAGCTGTCAGAGCTATCATCAAGGCCACCATTTCCAAAGTCAACAGTTTCAGTTAGCTCTGAATGAGTGGCAGCAACTGACTTGGTTTCTATCTCTCTTTCTTGCTGAGTGGTCTCTTTCTTGCGAGGTTTGGAATCCAAAGATACTTCTCGTTCTTGAGAGACACGTGAGGTTATTGCTTTGGTCATGGATTTTGACTGGATGGTGTCGGATTTTGTGGTTTTCTCCAATCTTGACGTAGAGGATGTTTTGAGCTCAAATAGCCCAGACTTTCTCTTTGAGGGGTCCTGCCCTGTTTGGAATGCTTGCATTAGCTCTTTAACTGACATTGTCTCCTCGAGTTTTTCAGATTCAGCTTTGGGGGATTTAGGGGGACCCTGTTTTGATTTAGGGCTTTCTTTGGCTTTCGGAGAGGGTTTGCTCACAGGCAATTGTGAAGGCTTGCTTCCAGTGACCTTTTTGCCCTTTTGCTCTGCCTCTACTTTCTGTTGTAAGGCTTTGACTTTGTCCTTTATTGACCCAATGGGAGTTTCTTCAATCACTGGGGATACGGGTGATGCTGGGGAAGGGGCTGTAGGCACACGTAGAAGAGCAACTGCCTCTGTTGATTCCTCTGCCTGCCGTTGGTCTTTCCCCTTCCTTCTGACTGGCTTAGCAGCTGTTTTGTCATGCACTTTGGTTGGAGTAGTTGGCTTTGCACTTTTGCGTAGTACAACATCAGTGAATTTTTCTTGGACGGCTGTCTCTTTTTTAACTTTTGTTTTGGAGCTTACTGGTGCATCCAGGAGGTATTCTTTAAGGTCACCACTGTCCTTTATTGCTTTAGGTCTGGGAGCCCCCCTGTTAGCTCTAGTTTCGCGCAAGACAGGCTCTTGAGATTCTAAGGCTGCCATCTTTTTGGCCTCCTCTATCTCACTGTCTGAGAGGAGAACCCACTCCTCGGCCATTCTAGCTGCTTTTGCTGCCTCCTCTGCTGCCTCACCCTCATATGTTCCACTCCTCAGTATCTCACTGACTTTCTCTAGGTCCTCTTTGACTTTCTCTAAGTCCTTCTCCATTATTTCTAATGGCTCTCCAGAAACATCCTCAGTCCCTTTCTCTAGACCACACCTTCCTAAGGAAGGGGATTTCTCTGTGGAGTCTGCAGTCAAGATGGCAGTCATTTTGATCAAATCTTGTTTCATCTCTGACACGTCGGATAGGAGGTCTGGTTCTCGAATCAGCTCTGATTTCAGGACTGATGTCGCCATCTCTTCATCTTCCATACGGAAGAAGAACAAGTAAGGAATAAAGAAAATCAAAAATTCAAATGAAAGGAGACAGACATTGGAGAATGTGGTCAGGACAAGATTGGAGCACATTGCAGGGATCATAGGACAACAAATTCACAAAGGGTTCTACATCAGGGCATCAGAGGAATTGGGCTTATACTTTCATATGTCTCTGGGAAACTGTGGTAAAGCAAAGGCTAAATAATACCAATGGAAAAGGATATGAGCAGGAAATAACTTGCTTATACACTCGCACCCACACTCACAAGACAAAACTATAGAACAAAAGTACAAAAAAAACAGGTAACCAAGAAACCAACAAGTACAATGGAAAAAGGGACAACAAAGGAAACAAAGAAACATCAAGACATCTCAAGATTGCTCGGATGTATGACAAATGTCAATGTGATAAAAGGCAAACATGGCTTGAAAACAACTCAGACTGCTAGTTGCATCTATCAAAGAAAGCCAGTGATACAAAACATGATGATTTGCCATGCTTTTCATTCTCGACAAAACAGATAATTTATAAGGAGGAAGGAGGATCTTTGGAATACTAGTAAAAAAACATCCTTTCAGGGCGGGAAAATATTTTAATACCATTTTCCCTCCATTTAGTTATGTTTAACTTTCCTTATGTTTAACTAAACATTTAAACATTGACATGAAAACTGAAATAAACAAAACTGCACAAAACCATAAGCAAATGGTGTTGTGAGGGAACATTCCAAAATCAGCACACCAGCAAAGGAAGAAGTTAACTCTCATAAACAAGACATTATATAGAATCATACAGACATACAAGCACACGCATACACATTTATGTAAGGCAAGTTATTTCCATGCAAAGCAAAGGGAAGTGCTGATGGAAAGGTCTTGATGAAGAGTGAATGGAGTGAGTGGAGAGTTCAGTGTACTGATTAAATCTGCAATTAGTGGATAAGAGGTGCTCACGATCAACAGCTGCTTGTTAATATGCCTTCATTCAGTAATGCGGTGAGTTCTTGGTCCATTTGCACAACTACTGCTGTGGCGTACCATATCATCTATATTAATCAGTAACATGTCATCCAATGTATGTTTCATTTATAACATGGGTTGTTTTATTATGAGGTCAATTTAAATGCTCAAGTATATTGTTTCTATTTGAGTAATTTTCTCATTACTACATGGACAAGGCAAGGAGGGTTAGAAGGGGAAGGACTCAGAGTTGGTAAGGATGTTGACTACTTTTTGCTTTACCATTAGAGGACTACAATTGTGAGGAATACTAATGTTCTGGCCTCTAATCTCCTGGAACTAGGGGCTTGTGCAATCACTAGCGCGCAGTTTAAGGAACTCGGAGCGCAAGCGCACATGGGCGGGAGCAACAAAATTTGGGAATTTGGATGACCAGGTGCTAGGTGCTAGCACAACCCTGGCACAGCATGGCACAAGAGAGGCTGCAGCAGGAAGGCAATTAAAAAGCTGCACTCATCCCCTTCTTGCTGCCATATGATGACTTAACTAACTGCAAAAGATTGGAAGTCATACATCCCACAAGCAGTTGTGAATTGCATTATTGGTAAGTGTCTCTTATTGATCTAACCAGTACAGAGTATGCCTTACTTGCATTTTGATGTGCATTTAAATCTGTACTTTGATATATATCAAAGTGAAAGATGCAGAAATCAATACATCTAAAAGTGTTTTTTTTTGTGTGATTTTGCACAGGTCTGATTGTGTACTGAACCACGAAAATTTTAACTGATTCTTGTTGTCTGTGCAGGTAAAATGCAAGCGCTTTAAAAACAAGTAGCCAAATTATAATGCGCTGCATAAACAAAATCCCAGTTGTGTCTCTCCACCCACCTCAACACAAGCAGGTTTGTTTGGAGTCACTAAATGACCAAACAGGCGCAAGCACAAAAAAAACGGCACAATGAATATGGCACTGTGACTGCGTTAGCCAGCACAAAATTAGAGGCCATTGTCAAATAAACATCACTACGATATGAGTGCGTTTGATTTTCATGTACATACGTAGATGGCAGTGTTTAACTCTTTCTCCAAATGTCCGATCTCAAATTGTGAAGGGGAAAGAGTTAAATTGAAGACATTCAGGCAAGTGTGAAATCAGAAAAAAAAAAAAAAAAAAAGGAAAGTTAAAAGTGAAGTTAAGCCTCAGGAGAAACATAACATTGACATGGGGAGTTTGAGTGACAGGACAAAAATACATGAAGCTTAAAAGGCTTTGAAAAGATGTATGTGGTCTACGATTAAGCTAAGGGCTAGGCTGGGGGTGTCAATTATCAGTCTGGTTATTCCTCTGCACATTCTGTTCTACATTAGACTACACACCCATACAATATCAGTGTTATTGTCATATTAGTTTGATTAATAAAGACATGCAGTATTATTATAGATAGCAACTATTTTAGTACAGGTTATAGAGGAAAATGAAATGGAAAAAATGTCTTACCTTTCTCTATCGTTCCGTTGGTCTGGAAAAATACATGGAAAATGGGTCACAGTTAGTTCTGTTTCATTCACTGTATGTGCCGAATATTCTAAAACTACTACTGCTACCATTACAACTGCTACTAGGAAAAGAACGCAAAGGACACACATAATATAAGAGCAAAAACGAGCTATACCACTGACAAATTACAATCTACTACAATAAACTAAATATATCAAAAATATAATATTTGACTACTTGTGAACATGTCCTTTATTTAGTCCTGATGACAAGACAGTGGACAGGATAGATGAGCAGAGCTAGTTAGTAGAAGGAGGGGGGGAGCGGTGGCTGCTTTTACCTCTTCCTCTTGCTCTTGGTCTGAATCGGACTCCTTTTGGGAGCAAGAAGCAGCGAGAAGCAGAAAGATGTACAGATAGAAACAACAGCAACATTAAAGGGAGGAAAAGACAGGGGGCAATGTATGGTTACCATAGCAACGAAGACAACCAGTCAGTGTGATTTTTAGGGAAAGCTAGAGAGGTCTTTAAAGCAGCGTTACACAAAGGATGTAAAATCAGTTTTTAACTTGATAGCCTCAATGATACATTGATCTTTTTTTTGGCGCTTCAGCATGAAGCATCAAAGAGTCGCCATCACATTGCATGACTTCTGGGCCTTTAGGCCGATTATATTTAGTTATCTTCTGATCTGATTAAAGGCCATCAGCTTGTACTGTTGCCTAGTACATGCTTGAAGATGGCTGACTGGGTGGAAACTGGCAGTTTTTACGAACATTATAAAGCAATAATGTCGGCTGCAGGGCCGGCTTAAGGCATAGGCCATATAGGAGGTTGCCTAGGGCACAACCTTCTAGGGGTGCTGGTCGCCCTCTAAAAAATTTTTATTAATTAATATAACAAAATGTTTTTAAAAAATGACGGTGGGTGTCCTTCCTCATTTTCTGCATTGAGGTAACAAATGAACAAATACATGAACAAACAAACAAACAAATAAATAAATAAATAAATACACTTTTCACCTGCTCCATGTCCGAATTCTGCCTTTACTACTTGGGATGTCAAAACATTGATATATACAATAAGAACTTGTACTTAGGAATATCAAATAAGAAAATAACTGGGGTTATGTTTTGGAATAGCGTAGTAATTGACGAAGGGGGAGATTAGCATGTATTACAGCGGTTACAAGGGAAATAGGCTCAAGATTGCAGTGTGGTCCAGCTTGCAAACAACTTGAGTATTTAATTAAAGTGTTTTTCAGAAACGCAACTTAAAGCATCCTCTGTTGAGTCAAACAACAGTGTAGTGCCCTTACCTTGCAGTATGATGGGAGGGTGATGTTGAGGTTGCATATGGCATTTTGGGTGAGTGACCTGTAGTTCCTGGGTTCTTTCATAAAGGACAGGCGGCCACACGGCTCCTGAGTGTTGTCTCTGATCTGCAAGCAGTTCAGCATTACTCAGTCAGCAGTTATATGCAAAAATGCAATATTATATGCACTTAGAACAATTCCATATGGTGAATTATTGTTGACACTTGCTTAAAAACCTTGGTGGTTGTTTCTTTGTTTCGAATAACGAATAGTGCTCACCTTGATGAAGAGTGCTAGTCTGTTCTCCTTAAAGGCAAAGAAGCTGAAGAGATGGTGCTGGCCACTTTTGGTGAGTGGAACAAGATTTCCAAAACAGTCTGCATAGATAGGTTTGCCTTCCAGGACCTGATAAATATAACAATAGGCAGATGAATAGCAGGATTGAATAACAACATACAACCTACAAAAAATACTCAACTGTCAATTTCCTTTTTGTTTAAACCATGGTGTTCCACAAACTCAATCTTATGACTGGTAGGCGTAGACAGCTGGTAGGCTTTTAAAATGAAGTGAGCTACACCTTCCATCAGCTGCGGTTGGTGAGACATTCCTTCCACTCTACTTCCTCACCTCGACGTCTCGGCTGCGGGCCACCTCGCAGAAGTTCTCCTGCTGCTCCAGGGTTTTGTCGATCTTGTCGTCCGTCATGCAGAAGCACCGCAGTCGGGCCTCAATGGGATCGTGGGTCTTGGCAAAGATGACAAACTTGGCCATGTAAGGGACACAGATGATCTCTCGGTACACCAGAGTGGAGAAATTGACGGATTCCTGGACTTGTCGACAGTCTATCAGCCAGAATCTAGAAAGCAGAAGGGGATTGGAAACAAATAGTGAAGTTATAGGTCTTTGTTGGCTGCAGCACTTTAAATCACTGACATTTAGTTGTGCTACAACAAATAATGTTTGGTGTTACCTTGCAGACACATTGGTGGTGAAGGAGACGCAGTCATTGATGAATGTTAACGGAGTGGTTCCTGTTATGTCCTCCCACTGAGCAGGTGTTGTTCCACCTGCACGGGCACACAAACACAACATTGACTTATTAGAATGTGAGTGTGTGTCTGGTTGGTCTATTCACAGCTTTGTGTGTATATTTGAGTGTGTTCTCTAACCGGTGATACTACAGAGTAGTCGTAAGGTGGGGGTGTCCCCTCCGAAGCCGTTGAGGACCAGGTCGGAGTTGCTCTTGGGGACAGGGATGGTCATGGTGATGGGTTTGTGGAACTTCCTCCTGCGGGGCTCCAGGGTGACGATGGGGCTGAAGGTGGCCTTGTTCCCCAGGATCTTCCTCGCTACATCAAGAATGACTGGCTGGGACTGAGAGAGTAGACAGAGTATACAACGACCTTACTTTGTGTTGTCGATAAATCTTACACGGGGTACTGCCTGAGCTAAGGCTGTGCACTGAGGATGGTCTCCTGACTAAAATGTTGGCTGCATTATTTCTATGTTATTACCCAAAAGTACATTCCTTTTAGCAGGAAATAGTATGGACAATCTCCATCTTGACAGACAGATGCTAGCTGTGTGGCTAAAGGGATAGTAATGTTGCTTGGTCGTTAGTTGGTTGATCCCCCACTTTCGTCTAGACTGAAGTTTTGTACAGATATCCATCGACCAAAGAGAATGAACCCGAACAACTTTGCTGGTCTTTTGACTTTTTATCTAACACCACTAGCAGGTCAAATACCTTATCTACTGGAGTATCTACTAGATGGATTAGCATAGATGGCCTTGTATGCTATGATAAGACAAATACAAACAAAAAAACAGGTAAATGTACAGTATATATATATCAAAGAGTACCACACTACCTGCAGTCCGACCCTGATCCTCTTGGTGAGGGCCCCCTCAGGAAAAACTGCCTGTACTTGAGGCACAACAGTGCTGCTGAGGATGCCTCCTTCAGGACCAATCAGATTACTGTCTTGCTTGATGCGCGACACCACCGCAAAGTATTGCGGGAAATCTCTAGTGATGATACGGCAAATGCGCTTCCTCTCCAGCTCCTCTGGCGTGTCCAGCTCTGGAGGAGGGAGGGGCAGAAAGGGACAGGTGTCAGGAATAATCAAGTCTTTAGGTCTGCTTTCCTGATGTCATGGTGCAGTCTACTGCATCAGAGACTGACCCTCGTCCATGCCGTTGAGTATCTGGTTGAGTTCCTCTTGGGTGTGTTCACAGTGATGCTCCTTCCAGCTCTCTCCAGTCTCACTCCTCAGAATCACCAGCTCCCTCTCTTTCCCCCGCAGGGCGGCAAAGTGGGGGATCTCCACAATCACAGGACTGGAGGGGTAGAGGCCAGGTAGTGTGAGTAAGTACAAAATGTCATGGATGATAACAGTGTGTGTATCCATGTAAGTACCTCTGGGCATGTGTGTGTGTGTGTTGGCAGGGTTGCATACATACTACTCTTGGTCGAGACCATTATTCGGTGTCCACTTTAGATTTTTCTGTCTTTCAAATTTTTTAGATAAGTCGTTCTTTACAATGTTCAGCTTTGTTTCTATTCCCTTCAGTACTACACACAATAGAGACAAAAAGACACTATAGTAACTATTGTAACCACTATCATTGTTAGATTACTCAGAGGGGATGAGAACAGTGTTCTTTTAGATTTACTTTGTTTAATATTTAAGTATTGCATTGTCACTTTAATACTTACCTGATATATTATGCATAATCACAACAAGCTAGCTACAACACAACATATCTTTAAGAGGCATGCTACAGGTACATTCCAATATGGGACAAACACAGCTATGAAGCACAACTGCTGATATTTTCATGTGATATTTTAGGGTTCTTTGGCCTGACAGTAGATGATAATATTTATTTCTATTGTTGCCATTTTTCATATTAAACACAGCATTTTCAAATGTGCTATTATAAAGGTAGCACTCGTCAGCTTTGCACTTTGGTTGCCTAAAGTGGTGGCAGGAGAAACGTCAATATCTAGAATTTATATAATGGGATTCTGTCCTTAGTCATAACTTCCTTGTTTTTTTTTCAAATTTTGGCTCAAATGGTGAAAAAGTAGCAAAGCATTCAACACGTTTAAGCTTCATAGTTGGCTTTTAAGATTGTAATATTCCTGCTAAAACTAAAAATAGTAGTAAGGAAAATGGCCAAAAATGATAAGCACCACCAATCTGGGACATTAGCATGTTGGTCAAATCAACATTTACATGACAGGAAGAAAAAAAACAAGTTTGTCAAGTTTCACCTGGTTCTCTAGCTACTCACAGGCCACACAACCATTTAAAATTCACACAAAAATATAAAAATAAATATTCTAACACACATTTATCAATAAAACAGGAAGCAAGAAAACATGGACACCAAAATGGAAAAGGCTAAGCAAGCAGAAGAGCGGGATTAAGGGAAATTAGAAACAGCAAAGTAATGCCACAGCGATGTGATGTCTGGAGGGTAATAAGTACTAGATGAGGGGGGATACAATACACCAGCGAAAGCACAACAATACAGTAATCTACGGACAAAATAACATTAAATGGAAGGGATGGTAAAAAAAAAACACTGAGACATCAGTGGCATCCATGGATTGTTTCATATGCAAAATCGTTTTTTTCACCCTACCCGAGGAATTTGGTGCCCGGCGGGCCGAGCTGGAGGATTCTGCTAACCAAACTCTCTCCCTCATTAAGAGGTGGAGGGGCAGTGGGGAGGTGGAGTTTACTATGTGATAGACCAAGCATCCATACGCAGCAGTGAGGAAGAAAGAGCACACACAATGTTTTGGTTGGGTGCAAAAATATAAAACCTTGGGGACTGATTTACAACAGTTGTGAATGAGATTATTAACACGGTGGTCAGTTTTAACTGCGTGTCTATGGAGACAAAAAGTGTTCAAAATTAACAATGATATGAATAAATACAGACACGCTATGTAATCTAAAAATGAAATTGTGAAATAATTCAATGCTTTTAAAACTTTTTTTTCATTTAGTCATTTAGTTCCAGCAGTTTTTATTTATTGTATTTAATATAACTTTTCCAAAATCTGTTTTTAATCCACAATGCTATTTTTGCAAGTGTTTGTCTGTCAATAGAGACAAACAGGGCAGTGCCTGGAATGTGATTGGTTGTTGCTTTGGTCGGAATGAGCGATGTGAAAAAAAAATTAAATCAAAGATGTTGTTTTAAATAAAACAGCTGGAATTAAAAAAAAAAAAAATTGCCTGCAATAAACTTATACTAGCATAGAATGAACTGAAATGTAAAAATGTGTTGGA
Source organism: Adelosebastes latens (assembly GCA_916700685.1). Lineage (NCBI taxonomy): Eukaryota > Metazoa > Chordata > Actinopteri > Perciformes > Sebastidae > Adelosebastes > Adelosebastes latens. Next base: position 89,702 of record CAKAKR010063505.1, read on the forward strand.
TTATTTCACAATTGCATGGTTATATATTTTTTTTTCTGCATTTTATTATTAAATAAATAAGTATATAGTAAATTACTAAAACATAATATTTCATATATATTTAAATTATAATAACAATAGCATTTAAATAACTTTGAATGCTTTGGGTCTCCGTATATGTCTACATTTTTATAGGCCAGTAAAGACATTTTTGCAGTTTCAAATATGCTGTAAGAAATGTTTCAAATGTTACCACTTTCATGCCAAAAAATGTATAATTTACATTCATAATGGGACCAATCTTAAAGTAGAGTGAGGCAGGTTTCACTGCAGAGTTAAATACTCACATACTATAATATTCATTTCAACATAATAATAAGAACAACATATTTCAGTAGTTTTGATCAGGGAGAACCTCTGTCATGTCAGCAGTGGGTAGCTTATGGAGTTACATATTGTACCATATATATTATTATATTGGGAAATCATAGATGTAGTATGAATGCTTTTAAACTAGACTATCTCAAACATTCCCAGCAGAGGGCAGAATTTGAGGCCACATATCAAACCAATCATGGTGCAATATACTGGAGGTGGAGTTAATAAGAAAAGCTTTTTCATTAAGGGTTAGGGAGAAGGTTAGAAAGAGCTGGACTGCAGCTGTTATGAAAGAAAACAGGGCATGCTGAAGAGCAAAGATTAACACATCCCTGGTGCTGGGAGGAAAGCGAGAGCAGATACAGAAACAGTTTTAGTAATGCAGAGGCAGAGGTTAAATTAAGCTGAAAGAAAAAGGGCAGCACGTCGTGAGATTCTCATTAAAAGGGATACACATCAGAGAGACATAGTGGACTTATGATTTCAACGTCCCACTTATCTTCCCTCTTACACTAGAGATGCATCTTTAAGAGATATTAAACTCTTTGTAAATACAATTTTTTAAATTAATTTCAAAGGTTATTGGCGTGGAATATCCAAACCTGCATAAAAATGTGTAAAAAGTGAAAAAGTACTGGTACCAGCACACTCATTTTTCTAAACTTCCACTAACTAACAATGAAATTATCTTCATGTAGTCAACTAATTTGCCTGCTGGTTTCTGCATTTTTGATATTTGCCCTTTTCTGCTACCTCTCCATTGTCCTTCTCTCTTAGTCCTGTGCATCTACTGACTTCCAAGACATTCATTCCATCATCATCCATCATCATCCATCCCTGCAGCCTTACCCGAGGAACTGGGCTCCAGAGGGCCCCACCTCGATGATCCTGCTGGCCAGGCCCTCGCCCTCAACCATCGGGGGCATGGTGGCCAGACGGTGCCTCTTCACCAGCCGGCACGTCACCCGTGTGGGCGCGCTGCACTTCCTGGGCGGGATGATGATGCGTAGGCCGTTGTGCCGGCAACCACGCATGGCTCCGCCTCTGGCATCCACCATGAAGCTGACCAGGAAGCTGAGGTGGAACAGGACATATTTCCACAGAATGAAAGACATTTCTCATTGATTCCCATTAAGCGAGGAGAATATAGACACCAAAGCTACCTGGTAGATTGTTTGCCCAAAGTGTGCTAACACTAGCAGTACCTCAAAAGTAGAAAATAAAGAACTATAGTAGCTGCCTGAATCCAAAATGATTTACACATACTGCTAATGTGGATGTTTTGATTTGTCAAATTGGAAGATTGACACGTTTTAAACTATAAAGGACTAAAAAAGTGACAAAACAGTTTTCACTCACGGTCCATTTACTTGCTTGTTCTGGAGCTTTTGAACAAATAATACAGTCTTCATCAGCAAACAGCAGTTGAGTGGAGATTGGTTGTTGATGAAGACTGTATTATTATAGGCTATTTTTTCATTCAAAAGATTTTTTTTTTGTTTTTAATGTCAATTTTAGTTTAAAATGACCATAAATTAACAGGTTATATATTGATAAAAAAAAAAATCAGTCTTCTTACTGTCATGCAGACACTGGGGCCATTTTGCTGACTTTGGTGTCTCTTTTCTCAACACTTGAATGGTCACCATGATCAACGTCTCATCTCTATAAATCTCGTCAAGTTGCATCAAACGTTTTGACTTCATAGCTTGAGACTCTTTGACCTCACTCCTCATGCAAAGTGGTAAATAAATACTGTATGCACATGGATCACACATCTGAATGGAGCGGGAGTATGTATGGCTGTGATGATGTATGTGACAGTTCTAATGGGATCTCGCCCTGGCTTCAGTATATAAGCAGGCAACACAGTTTTTAAACAAACACACAGAGACATAAAAACATGAGTTATTGAATTCACGAGCTGTAAACTGTTAGAAGACAAAGATTTCTGTCCTCCATTGCTGAAACTTACCTGGTCAGTGTATCTTTTGGTCATTTGATTTTCCTTTCACAAAAGGATATTAAAAAACAAAAAATGAGTGGCTTTGTAAATGGCAACTTCCGGTCGCAGACTATGAAAAAACGGGGCGTTTTGTTCGTTTCTGTCTTCTAGTGATTTTATTTTTTGTTTTTTGAAATAGAAAATGAAAATCAACCCGTTTTTTAAAGTTTAGTTCATCCCCTTTTTGACTTCGATAAAGAAAAACATCTTGTATATTTCAATATTAATTTTTGTATTTTAAAATGAAAATCAAATAACCACTCATTTTTTTTGTTTTTTAGTATCCTTTTGTGAAAGGAAAATCAAATGACCAAAAGATACACTGACCCTTACCTCTGTGGTTTAGTTCAATATGGTCAGAAAATAAAGCTATTCTGATTGACAGACAGTATAACTGCTGAAGTAGGCCAGATTGGAGCAAATATGATTTTAAAAAAAAGTTATTTTTATAAAATGGTTGCTATATTGTGACAGTAGTACATGAAACAGGTTACCTGAGAAAAAAGCATGTGCCTCTGTGTGCAAGGTTTCACAGACCGGAAGTAAACAATCAGCTGATCTGAGGTCTGCTGCCTAGCAACCGTCTATGACAATCAATCACACGCAAACTCAACGACCAAAACGGGTCAAACTAGGCAGCGCTGATCAAATATGAATCAATATTATGTTACGTTAATGCCTATTTCTCACCTCAAATGTTTTCAGAATCATCTTGTAGTGTACTGTTTAGCTGTAAAATGAGAAAGTTTGTGACGCCGCCGCAGCTGCCATTGGGAAATCTGTTTGAAGGGAACGCCAAGTTCCGGTCACATGACCGGAGCACAGCCAATAGGAACGCTCTCTCAATGAAACGACCTGTGATTGGTCAAAATCTCCCGTCACGGGCTAGATTTTTAGATTTTTTAGCCTGCAAGCAGAGTAGTGATGGGAATTCCGGCTCTCTTTAGTGAGCCAGATCATTTGGCTCAGCTCACCAAGAAGAGCCGGCTCTTTCGGCTCCCAAACGACTCTTCACTTTACCACTTCTGCCTTTTTATAATTCAGCCAAATTTAGCTTTAGCTGTTTTGACCCTTGATTAGTATGTGTGCAGATATATCACTTAAATTATTCAATATAATTATACTAAACCTTATAATTTCCAGAATGTCATAATTTTATATGCTGCTTCGTTTCCGACTGTCACTCATCTTGTCTGCTATTTGTGCACCGCACCGCAACGCAACGCACCGCTGAAAGGTTATTATGGAATTTTTGCCCAATGATGCCAAAAAAATATACTGCCTACTGCCACTGGAGATCCTAGGTCATTTTCCTGTATATGGCATAGAATAATACTTATTTAAAATAATAATACTTATCTTATGCCAACATATTTCCATATGTTAGTGGAAATGCACAATTCACAAGACATTGTATGAAATCCACAAACATGTCCTCAACTTACACCGCCTCCTTTTGACCAGATATCCATAATTTAAGGTTTGTTTTCCTTAACGTCTGTATCACATGATCTGTCCATGTGGAGACACATCAACTGGAATGTGGACCAAAGTGTCACATTTTGATTAAAATGATTTGACACATTGTAAAACCACAGAAAAAAGTGTACGAGGCAATGTCTGTTGAGGACAGTGACACATACACCTCTCCACCAGGAGAGCAAACTGTGAGGGGAGGAAGAGACTGATGAAGATGAGGAGAAGAGTGATTTAACCAAAGGTGCAGAAGGTCACCTGCTGTGGTCTCCATGATCAGGGCACGGAGAGGAATGGCTAAAAATAACAACCACATCAGACAGAAAGGAATCAAAAGTCAAGCAGGAACAACTGAGAGAGAGATATAAACCAGAGCAGACACGAGGCGGTCAGAGTAAGGAGAAGAGACACAGAGCAGATACACAGATCTAACACATTCAACAAGCACTGACAGGATAACTTCAAGTATTTACAGTACTTTCACCACATATGGTTAGCAAGAACCACAAAAACATAATTGCAAAATTGTTGATTCATTACTCAGAAGTGTCATCGATGTTGCTTCTGGGTAACACTTTATAATAATCATCATTTATAAATGATGAATTAATAGTTAATTAAACTTAGTTAATAGTTATTTTACCGTTAACAAACAATGAAATGATAATTAATAATGTTTACTAATTATTAGTAATGCTAAAATAAGTTATTTTAACAGTTTATTGTTGCACAAATGATAACATTTTATATACTGTATTATGAGTATTTGTTCATTATTACGATTTTTTTTGTAAAGCTTTAAGGAATTGTTTGTAAAATATTTATAACCATTGCATTGACAGATACTTGTAACACTTAATTGGTTCATAATCTGTCTATAAACATTATTTGAATGGCTATTATGAAGTTGCAACTGATGGTTATAATACCTTGTTAAATGGTTAATAAATAATTTGTAAAGGATATATAAACATTATTGACATAGATAGGTAATGGTTAATAATGCTTTCTGGTCCATCTATCTATGTAATGTTTATAGAAACATCTTTTTTAAAGGTTTACAAATCATTTAGTAATAACTAACAAATACTTAATATAGTATATAAAATGGTATAATGTGTGCAATAATAAACTGATGATAAATAGTTTACTGATGTAATCAGAATGTAATTGTTATTGTCTCCTTTTAATATTACACAAACTAATGATAAAATAACAGAAAGTATTTATTGTTATTTTATTAAAGTAAAATAACTATTAGCATTATAATAACATTCACCATAAATGCTGATTATTATTAAGGGTAAATTACAGAGCTGTAGTCAGGACACTGTTAGCTGAGCTTAACATAAAGACTGGAAGCAGGGGGAAACAGCTGTTAAAAAACACACCTACCACCACCTCAAAAAGCTCACTGATTAACATGTTGCATCTCATTAGTTTAATCTGTTCACAAACAAACAAACATGTATAAAAAAAAGAAAAATTGTGGTTTTAGGGGGAGGTACAGTACATGCCGGAAATGTTTCTTGACAGTGTGTTTTGTTTGTGTACAGATTAAACAAAATGCATTGTTAATCAGTGAGTTTTAGATGTGTTGGTATGTATATTTGAACTTAAGATAAAGCCAGGCTAGCGGTATCCCCCTGTCTTTATGCTAAGATAGACTAACCACATCCTGACTTCTGTTTCCTACTTAACACACAGACATGAGATTGATATAAATTTTCACATCTCACTGTCAGAAAGAAAGCAAATGAGTGCATTTCCCAAAATATTTAACTATTGTCTATTTTTTTTACTCCAGATATCAAGAAGATACATTTGTATAAACACCAGGTGACCCAGACTGATGCTCCAAAATGAACCCAAGTATGCTTTTCTTGAGCATGGCCACATTTCACAACAGGAGTCACACTTCTTCAAGGGATGAACTTCTCAATTGACCCAAGTGTGAAGACCCAGTAGAATGTATTACTAAATTGATACTTTTGTGGTAATGGAAATCATATGGAAAGAAAAACACATATGCATTTATATACAAGCTATAAAAGTTTCACCAAATAAAAGCCCAGATAAATTACATCACGCTTTTTTCATTTTGAGATGGGCCTGGCAAACCTCTCGATAAATTATATTTAAAAAAAAAAAAAAAATTTCTTTGAGAATCATCGTGCTAATTATTTAATTGTTTTGCTGCCTATAATATATTAAATTTCATCATGTTTCGTATTACTGATATAATTATATTATATCATCTACAATATATTCCAAGTAACAGCTGCCAAGTGAGATAAAGCACTCCACTTCAAGCACTTGGGATAACTTTGAAAAGAAAGTTAATTCACTAATTAAGAAATGCTATGAGGTACTTGAAAGTACTTGAAACATAATAGCAGCTATCAGGACCTTGATGAGATTGTTAATGCATATTCATGAATTTACAACATGTTTCACTACTCCAAACTATTTATAAATCCTGTGCCAACATCAGTGTTCGTCCAATGTGACGGTACCTACCCAGAGTGAATGGGGCTGGAGGATAAAGCCACGTTGTCCAGGTTCTCCGTGCCCCAACTCAGACGATAGGAATCCCTCTCGTTCTCTCTGGCAAGTGACGAAACCTGCAATCGAACAAAGAACCTCTTATCAGACATATACCAGCAACTATTGAAAGTAGCAATACCAACAGAGCATAATACATATTAATATCATTTCCCTACCAAAAGAATTCTCACTCACTCATGTGATAGTATATCTAAGTACTAAGTCATGGGCAACCGGACTTGTTCGTTATTGTTAAATTATAGAGTACGGTCTAGACCGGCTTTATATGAAAAGCGTCTTGAGATAACTTCTGTTATGATTTGACGCTATATAAAAATAAATTGAATTGAAGGAACGTCCCAACTTATCCATAATTAGTTCTATTGACTGGTGGTGAAATCGTCCAAGCACGTCTAAATCTATGGTGAACTGGCTCATTGGGCAAGGGAGGGTCTATTGAAACATGTTTCATTATGCAAAGTAAGGGATCCAGTGTCTGTCATAGTCTTTATTTGGAGCTTCAGCTACTGTATACTAGGGAGTAAAAGTCAGGATATCTTGAACTCTGCTGCTTCGATTTCTGTCTCTCACAAGTCCCCCAAATTTATGGAAGTTCAATACTAAATCCCTGAAGTTCCCCTTTAACTGCAATCAATATAGAGTAGTTAAAAAGTCATGCATAATGAAAATTTTCAACAGAATTCAAGACCTTCCCAATGACAACAAGTGCAGGTCTTTTTAAAGATATAATACATTCAGAATTACACGAATCAGTACCACAATGTAGAAATACTATATTAACCCCCCTCCCAAAAAGTACAGAATTATTAGCATCAAATGTACTCAAAGTATCATAGTAAAAGTACTCATTATGTAGCATATCAGTGTTATTAGATTGTATTTAGACATTATTAGATCATTATTATTGTTGCCCCAGCAGTAAGCGGTACTTGAATGTTGTCGAGGTGAAGCTAAATGGCTACAGTTGATTGTATTTGATTTGTTATAAATGTGAAATCTTAATTTTCATATTAACTGTTTGCAGTCAGGTAAATGTAGTATATGATGTAATATATATTTTCCTCTGAACTGTAGAGGAGTAGAAGTATAAAGTAACAGTAATTTGAAATACTCAAGTAAAGTGCAAGTACATCAAAGTGGTGCTTAAGTACAGCACTTGGGTAAATGTACTTTCCATCACTGATACAAATGACATCGTATCAGAGATGACTGTTAAAGCTTAGAGGTCCGGTGACTACATCTCCCATGGACCTTACCTGATGAGCGGTGAGCATGTCATCCATGATGCCTTCATGTTTAGGGGAGTAGTAGCTGTGGTGGGTCGGTGTGAAGGACCTGTCTGAACTATAGCAGAGAAGAAGAAAAGCACCGAAGTCAGTGAGGCTCAGAGATCACAGCGGGTGGGAGATTAATGAGGACTACAGGGGATACAGGGATAAACGTTCAGAGGAAAAACTGTCAGAATCAGTTCATGTGTGCAAGAGTTAGTTCATTTCCTGCCCTGGAGCTCAGGACTTGTATCTATGTCAATTAGGGAAAATTATACTTATTATATTATATTTATACTCATAATACTTATTAAATGAATGGACTCATTACACACACATTGAGTTTAAATGTTGATGGTAAAACAACACCTATGTTTCACATTAGTGTTGTCTGAACACCAACAGGAACATAAAAGATTAACAGCATCTAGGCTCACACCCTTTTCACATTTTACTAGCTTAACAGAGAAATATAACATATTTACAAAGACTAAGAGTCTACAGTCACACAAGCAGGTGTGTACTACTAGGGCTGGGCAATATTTATAAGACGTATGTGTATAAAACAAACATTTGTATAACAAGAGATGAATGCATATGATCAAAATTGGCCTTGACTTTTTGTGAAGTACGCGTATTGTATGTGCCAGTCTGATGTATCACAAAAGTCATTAGTATTCATCCTCTGGGGACCATGAATGTCTGTACAAAATGTCATGTCTGAGCTAAAGTGGTGGACAGAGTACGAACCAACACTGCCAAAAAAAAGAGTAATAATTTAAATCAGGAACTAACTAATTTCACTCTGAATGATCACTTCTAAAAGACAGTGCACTACCCAGTCCCCAGCTAGACTGTTAAACTGGTTATTTCAGGCACATACCTTTTCATTCGACTATGAAGGCATGACAAGGAAGACCAACGATGAAGTATGAGCAGGAGAGGTTGCAAAACACACACACAAATACACACACATATACATATACAGGCAGTTAGTTGCTGAGTTTATTGTCCTTGACAGGAAAGGTGATGATAAAGTTAGAACAACCATACACAGCAAATATCACTAATTAGACTGGAACAGATCATCACAGAAGAAGTGGGTTACAGATTTTATAAAAATGTTAAAATGGGAACAACAACTCCACGCTTTAAAATGTGTTTACGAAGCACAAGGAACAATTGTTTGCTCCATGGAGCAGATGAGCTTTTGTTAGTGCAGGAAACAGATGAGTGTAAAGAGTCAGATACAACCCATGCAAAGAAAAGGAGTTTTAGTGAGTTGGTTTACCAAAGCCACACTGACCCCTGATCAAACTGCTGTAGTTGCTTGTTCGCTGAGTTAAACATGTGACAGAGTTTGGTGTACCTGTCAGTGCGTCCCCCCTCCAGGCTGAAGCGGAGGTAGTTCATTCCATCTAGATACTGTCCTGGCAGGGAGTCATCACCCAGCTCCCTGAGGTCCTCAGCCCTCAGATACTCCCCTCCGTCACCGGTCATCGTGTCATCACCTTGAGAGAGAGAAAAGAGAAGGGTGGAGGTGAATTCACAAATAAAAACAAAATATGGTGGTGCAGTGGTTAGCACAGCAAGAGGTTCAAACCCGGCTTGTGGCCCTTTTGTGTGGAGTTTGCATGTTCTCCCTGTGTTAGCGTGGGTTTTCTCCGGGTTCTCTGGTTTCTTCCCACAGTCCAAAGACATGCAGGCTAGGTTCATTGTTGAATCTAAATTGCCCATATGTTTGAATGTGAGCGTGAATGGCTGTCTGTCTCTATGTGTCAGCACTGTGATAGTCTGGCGACCTGTCCAGGGTGTACCCCGCCTTCACCCAATGTCAGCTGGGATCAGCTCCAAATGATAATATAATAATGCTACTGCATTATTATACTCTATTCACACATTTAGATTCTAGTCTGTGCAGTTATTTAACAACAATGATGAATGCCGTGGCCACACGTGTTATAAAGCTCTACTGCTGTTCCACTAACTGTTTCTGTCCAGCAGGGGGAAGCATCACTACTGGCTGCTGCAGGTTCACCTGGGCCAAAATGTTCTGCAGCATATTCAGAGGACTACTGGAGCTTATAGCACATTAACACTTCCACTCTCAGGCCTGTGTGTGTGTTAAAAGAAGAGACGTTTAAATTATTTTGATGACCTTAAGTTAACATGAGTTAAATTTGTGATGAAAATGAAGAAGAATCTGTTTTGCAAATGTTTTAGAAAGATGTAACTTAAACTGTAATGTTGATGATGTGAGGAAAATGTGTTATGACAGTACCACTTTTTAATACCGTATCGACAGACAGACCGATCCATGAACCGGAAGCAGTAACGTAACTGAACCGTTTTTCAACAAAAGCTTTTTTTGTGGGGAGAAATTATCTTACAGTGCTCCACGTAGATTAGAAACGCTTGAATATAAAAACGACTCCTTGAAATCGGTTGGGAAATGTAAACGTTATAGTGCTTTTTATCCAGAAAAACGGCAGCTCCCCCATTCACTTGTAGGCCTATGTGTTTAGAGGCCAGTCCTGACCTTCCCAATATGGCGGCGACGTTGGACATACGATCCAAAGGCCAATGCGACATCTATATATCCATGGTCACAATGTCATGACTTACTGGGACGCTTGAACAGAACAGAGCGATTGTTAATGTCATTAGTAACCTGTGCTTTTCCCACTATGACAAGTATGTAGACACTGATAAAAACTACTGCTAATTGTGTTTGTACATTGCATAAGCAGCAGAGCAGCAGATGGTGGGCCTGAGAGTGCAGTGTGTGACGCTTCAGCCATGTGATATTGTGCTAAATGCAGCAGCTCTAGTTGACTTTGGCCCAGGTCTGAACAGAAAGCATTATGCTTCGCCAGCATAACAAGTGAAAGACATACTGTAGTTAGACAGAGGTGTTCTGGTGCCATTAGTATACTGGCTACCTGGAGAGGAGAAGAGTGTAAGGAGGAGATAAAGCACATTTTAAAATAAGAAAATATCATTCAGTGAGCTTCTTCTTCTTCAACACTTTCTCCGGTATCTAAATATCATCCTACTGTTAGTACGGTAGCAGTCGGTACAGGCTCATTCCCCATGCTTAACACACTAGCCCACTCCTCACACACACACAAAGCACCGTGCTGAATACCTTCCTCATCCATGGGGTCGTCTGACATAACATCATCATCATCAATGGTTTTCAATGCTGTGGGTTGACAGCACAGTCACTCTCTACTCCCTAAAATCTGCTAGCGGCACAAAAGAAATCTGAACTCTTCTCAAAAGGGAGACAGACGTGTGCAACACAATATGGGCTTTAAATAGAATTGGGGCTGAATGTAATGTAGAATTTTGAAGTCTGATACCAATAGCAGATATTCAGTATTGACAATTTTCCCGCTAAAAAATGACACGAAATTAAGAGTTTCAGGTTGGAAAATAATGTATAACAGTATTTAAATGTCTTGTTACTCAGTCTGCATTATGAGCTAATGAAAGTTCCAGTACTAGTTAGGTTAGCAATCTCCTTATGCAGCTGTGAACACAATATCTGACACATTAACACCTTCTAAAGTTGCAATGGCTAACATGTCAGCAATAGCATACGCTTGCCCATCGACACTTCTATCAGACATGGAGTAACATTAGAATATATTTGAAGTTGTGCTCATGGCCACCTGAGGAATCCAATATTCACTCTACTTTTTGCTTCCATCAACTACTGGGGGGAAATGTCTGGCTCTTTAGCTGCTATATGTTCCACTTTCTCCTACAGCTACTACCTAAATGTCTCTGTTTGGTGCTGGCAGGTAGTGTACGGCGGGTTTGTCAGAGCTTTATGGCTGTCAACAGCTGCCTTCTGCTGCTGTCAACAGAGCTGGGTAGTAGTAGTAGGAAATGTGCAGGGCATTAAACCAAACTGCAGAGTCTGGTTCTCTATTTGTCACTATGTGTATTTCATATTTCACATAGTCATTGTTAATCTAAAATGATTGATTAGTGCAGTTTTAAAGCAGGGTGAGGCAGATTTTATTGTGATGTGTAAATGTTTCCCACTAGCAGTAATGGAAACACATTCACTAGCAGGATGACCAGAATTAATGACACTAACCAGTAAGCTCATTTGGGCTCAACCACTGAGTCAAACACACAAACAGAGCTTTGTTGATGTACTTCATCTAACTCGTCCACATGGTTCGAATACCAGTGAGAGATCTCGTTCCCTTCGAGGGGCTCTACTGTGGGCTAATGTTGACAGGCTGACTCACCCTCTTCATCCGACACATCCAGCACTTCAGTCATGGTCTCTGGCACGTTCAGCTTGTGTTTCTCTGTCACCGTCTGGCAGCAGGGGAGGAAAGGGATCCCATTAAACGCACTTCACACCATACACTCAGTTCCCTGTTTGTTAGGTACACTGAAAGCAATGTAGTGTGACACAACAGTCCTGCAATAAATCCTCTGGAAGGTTAGAATGTTCAGTGTTTGTTGCACTTATTTTAGAGAGATGTTGATTCAACTGTATCGTCATTTTGGAGGCTGTGTTTTGTGCTGGTGTTGAATTTACTGCATTATGCTGAGAGCTGTTTCTAACATTTACCCTCAGTGATATACATAGGGCAGACAAAATATTTAAAACAGCAAATCATAAAAAAGGGGAAGAACATATATACATACATAAAAGGTCAAAAGACAGCTACATTTCTACATTTACATACTTTACTTGAAAGATGAAGAAACTAGACGTCTAAAAAACGTTGGATTTTGTGTCAGTTGCTTTAAAATGGGACCACTAGCAGGAAACAAACATGTCTCCTGGTGAGGTAACAGTGTGTTTACTTTGTGACTTTTGTGAAGTTTGCGAGCATCAGCTAACATCAGCTACTATAATGGTCACACCACAACAAGTAAAGCTGTAGCAACAACATTTCAGAGTTTTTCAATTAAGTAAGGGTGTGTTTTATTACTTATGAATTACATGTTTTAATTTGTAAGAGGAAGAATGTGTTGTTTTTCTTTCAAAGCGTACATGGTGTTGCTTTAAAATAGATTTACATCTCTTTTATTCTGTAACAGTGCTCACTGGGCTCTATTTCTATGTTTTGTAACCTACGAGCAATAATCAATCACATAATATCTTGTCAGTCATTTGATGGCTCATTATGTTAACTAACTTTGTCATATCTTAGGGTTTGTTGTCCACCAGTGCATATTTCCATTCCGGTACAGATTCTTGCTGTTTATAACATAACCTTGACCTAGATTATAATGTTGTATGATGTGGTGAGACGTACCGTTGTCGTGGTGATGATCTCCTCAGTGACGACCCTCAGCGTATCCACCACAGAGATGTAGCCCAGCCTCCGAGCAATACCCAGGGCAGTGTTACCGTTCTGGACAAGAGAGCACAGTGGATGACATGTGTGTCTATGTACCGTAAAGTGTGTGTGTGTGTGTGTGTGTGTTTGTTTACGTACCACAGTGATAGCGTTGGGCTTGGCACCGTTCTGCAGCAGGACATTAATGACGTGTGTGTTTCCCTGCTGGGCTGCCTGGTGAAGGGGAGTATATCCATTCTGGAAAGGAAAGAATACAGAAGATAAAACTGTAAATCACTAAATATAAATTGATTATTCATAGTTTGCTTTGATTCTAATAGATCTTTAACATTCAGGCAGCTGATGTAAAATGAGTCGTGTGTTAAATAAGATTAACCTGGCTAAATTTGGGATACTGGTCCCTGATATGTGTATCATCATTATAACAAGAACAAGTTGTATCTCTATGTACCAACTCCTAACTAGAATAACAAATATAGTTCAACGGGAAAAGTTGGTACAATGTTATAATCATAAGTTACCCATTAGGGCTGCACAGTTAATCCAAATTTTATTGAAATCGCAATGTGGCCTATTGCATTATTTGTTAAAGGTGAAATGTGTCAAAATACCATTTTAAATTAAATATTGTTGTGCAGCAGAGATGTCCTGGCCTACACATCATATTCTACAGACTTAAGAAAACATCTTTGTTTGGTACAGATCCCTGCAAAAATAACACAATAATCATTTTAATATGTTTTTCCAATGAAAATGAGAATAATTATGTAAAAATCATCATTCCCTCTAATATCGCAAATCATATCGCAATTGCAATATCAGTCAAAATAATCGCAATTATATATTTTACTAAATTACTCGGCCCTATTTCCCATTTTCACAAGATACATTGGCGGTGTGTAATAATAATAATAAGATTTCTTATTTTAACAACATAAAACAATATGTTGTCACAATAAGAAATATAGCAATATATAACATGAAATATCTTGTTATAATGAGAACACTTTACGATACAATACAATGATAGCATAAATGTTAAATAATGAATGTTAAGCTGAGATAATAATGACTATCTGAGAGCTTTACTTTAGTTTCAGTACCTTGGTCTTGGCGTTGACACTGGCTCCATTCTGAAGCAGGAAGGTAACCATCTTGGCGTTACCGTAGTGACATGCCACAATTAGCGGGGTGTATCCCAACTGCAAAACAACAGCAAATCTGTTCTACTTCTCCAATCAACAATAAACAAAAAACACTTACATTAATGGAGAATACTGTTATTGAAGATGATGATTTCAGCAGAACGGGAGCTGACTCTGACTCGTATAACCAGACAGAAGGTGTGAAGACGAATGTAGAGAATGAAAAGATTGTTCATACTTTGGTCTGCTGGTCGAGGTTGGCTTCGTTTCTGGCCAGAATCTCGCCAACAGCCACTTTATCCTCCTGGGCTGCCAGATGGAGGGCAGTCAGGCCGCTCTGCATGAGGAACACACACACAGAACAGTTACTGTGTTCCAACAGACACATTCACAACCATTCTGTAAAATAAACTAATGGAGCTCATCTGACACTGTAAAGAAGATATACTTTGTCCTTTGTTCTACTTGTGATGTGGTTGTCCTTGGTTTCTACAGTACCTTAGTTTGGATATTAAGCTGGGCTCCCTTGCTGATGAGCAGGGCAGCCAAGTCTGCGTGGCCCTCCTGGGAGGCCAGATGGAGCGGAGTGACGCCCTGCTTGGTCAGGATGTTGGTCTCGGCTCCGTACTGCAGCAGCACTGTGGCGATTTCCATCTGGTTCTTCTTCGCCGCGATGTGGAGAGGAGTGTAGCCGTTCTGATTCATGAGAGAAACTGGTGTCACTGCTGAGGGCTAACGGAGACGGCTTATTGCCGAAAACCTCATACGCCAAAATGCTTTTTGGGAACTAACATGGAACAGCCTTGGTGTCACTTTGGGTTATCCAATAGTGTTGGAAAATAATCTTATAAGCACCAAATGTTGAGTATAGTCTTATTTATCAAAGCCTGATATCTTCTCTTCTTCTGTGCCATAAGGCTCCATTAAAACCACATCAATGAGCCACACTGCACTGGGTGACATGTTCCTTCATCACCATGAACACACACACTCAGTTGTGCAGTGGTTGTTGTTGAGGTGGGTGTACTACTGTGGTAGAGATGGGCTGGTTACCGAGGAGGAAGTGGGTATACTCTCCTATTTATTCCAATGGCTTTTCGGCTGATAGGTGGGTAAACTGTAAGCTGACTGAAAAAGAGGAGGGCATACCCATATACCTACGTATACCCTCTACTACACCACTACACACTGTAGTTTATTTGGACTCAACCCCACATACACCGTCCTGCTGCCACAAATACCCACTACAGCACCAAATGTGTGTTAATCCTCCGCTCAAAATAGTCCCCCAAAAATGCACTTTTTCCTTCTGTTTGAGTAACGTTTGGTAAAAACTACAGTGACCAGCTGTTTAAGGAACTAAACCTTATTAAAAATGAAACTACAGTATATTTGAAAATCAAAAAAGTTCATTCTTGAACTTGGAACCAGTGGTTTCACACAACAAAAAAAAATACTATCTTTTTCCAGAGCTTTTTGTCTACTGTCAAGTAGCACAAAACTCAAAGCTTCAGTATCATGAGGTAAAAAAAAAAAAAAATCAATGCAATGTCAGTCAAGCTTTTTTAAAGCAGTGGTGGAGGCCTAAAGGTTAGAGACCTATCTTAGTGGATTCCATCTTTTTCACTGCTGCCACTGGAAAGAGTTTTTCGTGTTGTGTCTATTTTGACCATTTGACTCTTCCTCTCCAACATGAAACCTAAACTGAGATGTGGAAATAGCACACCGCTAACGTTATATATATCGCCTTGCTTACAGTACCGCAATATATTGAATCGTAACCCCTGTATCATGATACGTATTGTAGCACCGGATTCTTGTCAATGCACAGCGCTAGTTTTTCCCTTGTGAGTCTGTGTGTGAGTCATCATAGCAAAATGTGATCCTCGAGACACCTACTGTAGCAGGAACTACCACAGAGGAGGTTCTGAGTACCATTGCCCCTCGCCCAATTTGGCATTGCGGCTGGTGTGATTTCAAGATGTTCTCTAGTTTTATAACTATATTAGAAAGAAGTATAATTTGTTCCTTCTGGCTTAACTGTCCACCACTTGTAACATCTCACACTTGACAACTGACTTTCCTCTCAGCCTCCATTATCTCCAGCACAGTGTCTACAGTGGACTCTCACCTTGGCCATGGTGTGGGGGGACGCTCCTTTGTCCAAAAGCAGGAGCGCCACCTTCTGGTTATCGTAATGTGCTGCGACATGGAGCGGGGTGAGGCCGTTCTGTGAGGGATGGATGGTGAGCGCACATGGATTAAACAGCAGTTAGTGCAGGACCAAGCCATTAACACCAAACACACACACACAGAAACACACAGTTAATAGAAGGTGTTAAAGGGCATGAGACTGCAGGTTGACATGAATTAGAGTTATATTAGACAGCAAAAGCTGGAAGGATCACTGACTGGCTCCTTATTATGATGCAAAGAAGAAAATATTCAAAGAAAAAAAGGAATCTGGATGTAAAAAGGCGTCTGTTATATGTTTTTTTGAATAAATCAAAGTTAATCCAGATGAAGGAATGGCTTTATTTGAAACTAGGCTTACCACTGCTCTTGTAGTCAACTTAACCTTAATACAGAACAATAGCAACACACGTTTCACATTTAAAAACGTTTTACATTTACATGCAAGAAAAGGGTTCACCGAAACATTTAGAGTGATTTTAATCATTCGCAACATCTCATAGATTCTACAGTAAAATCTATAACTATACAGTTAGAAGGTTTTTATTTTGGATGCATACCTTCCCAGCAAAATCAGGTGGAGCGCGACGCTGCAGCAGAAGTTTGGCTACATCCAGGCTTCCGTACTTGGAGGCCACATGCAGGGGAGTGAAACCTTTCTGTGGAGACAAAGAGCCAGAGAGGGGAGATTAAGAAATGGGTTTGAAATCAGTAAATACAGGATACTAACTCAGGTCGACTTAAAGTGGAGGGTAGGCAGAATATTTTTGGCATCATTGGGCAATAATCTTTCAGCATATTGTAATTCAAGTGTTCTGAGAGATAACTAGACTTCTGCACCTCCTCATAGCTCTGTTTTCAGTCTTTAAAAAATCTAGCCAGTGATGGGAGACTTTGACCAATCACAGGTCATTTCAGAGAGAGAGAGCGATACAAAATAAAAGTAAAATCTTCCCTTAAGAACAAAATCTCATCAGATAGGATTCCCTGATGTCTGATGGGTGTCTGTTGTGTTAGTGACATAAAGAACTCCCAGCCGGCTGACATTCTGATGCAATTCTAGGTAACCTCAAACCAAAACTATTTAATAGAGTCCATTAACTTTCACAATAAAACCAGCAGAGGGGGCACTTTAACTGTTTTTTGAAATACAGAACTAGACTGGAGCTGACAGAAACCACATGACCAGCGTGTTTATGACCCAGCCCTTCCACGGATGGAGCAATCCTTTGTTTGTTAAACCAGGATTATATCTGATGTAATAGGTGATCGGACACAACAGAAAACAGAGAATGGAGAGGAGAGGGATGGAGGAGAGGGGAGAGGGTTTCCTTAGACTTGAAACATGGAGCAAATCAAGAATAAGGACTATTATGAGCTGGGATGGAGCGTTACCCTTGCATGACAACAACTTTTCCTGATTTTGGTTTCCGTAGCGACAGCCACACCCTTCCTCCCCAGAGAGAAACCAAGGAGAGAGACATCAAGGGTGGGAGAGAGGAGAACCACTGAACCCTGACGGACACACTGCCTCACAACGTGCCTTAATAGTGTATGAATACATTAAAAGGACTAATCTGTCTCAGACTGGATGCACAGCGCCTGTATAAACACCTCCACAGTGATGATGATGATGAATCACTTGACTGCGTTCAGGCTTCATGCACAATTCAGATTCACAGCTTCATCAATCTTTCATCAAAAGTGGGTCAAACAGAGACAGACCTGCACATACAGTACAGTAATACTGTAACCTCTTTATCTGAGGGCACCATGGGATCAACACTTAGAGCGCCATGTTTGTTCCAACCCGCTAAGATATTAGGATGTGCATTAGCGGTGTTATTTTAAACAGATTGGTTGTTTTGCTGAAGAAATTATTTGTTTTTATAATATCCATCATTTCCCCTACTCTTATCTGCTATAGTATATAATGTATATCCCATTTATTACTGCTGTGGGAACTAGATTTTTCCTATTTCAACTTGGGTGGCATTAAATCACCACACTAAGAAGCTAAAATGACCCTAAAATGTTTTTTTTGGGGGGAGGATTAGCAGATGTTGACATGCATATAACTCTCCCTAAAACTACAAATTGTTATTTGTACATTTCTGTGTGTTTGTGTGCGGATTAAACAAATGAAAAACAACATGAATCGGTGAGCTTTAGAGGTGTGAGAAGGTGTATTTTTGAACTTTGGACAGAGCCAGGCTAGCTGTTTCCCCCTGATCCCAGTCTTTATGCTGAGCTAGGCTAACAATTTCCTGACTCCAGCTAGATTGATATTGATTTTCTCATCATAAATGCATTCCCCACATGGCTGGGAGGCATTACTGCATTTGATCCTTGACGCCATTCAATGAAACAATGAAATCCTGAATGCTGGATATTCAGCCCGTTCTAAAGGCACCCTTTAGCGCCGGCATGAAACACACCGGGCGTTCCATTAACAGTAAAGGGTTTACATTATGTACATTATGTAAACCCATCCGTGGCAACAGTAAACGCTCCGAGAAAGTGCACCGGTAGTGTTTTGTGACGTAGACTAGTTTGAACACACACATAGGTGGATATGTTCAACAAACACAGGGCTTTCATCCAGGAGACCGCTGTTCATGTCCCATGCGTTACTTTACAATCAGCTGTTTATTCGTGTCTCATGTTCATAACGTTCGGTGTCATTTTCACTGTACAAACATAGTAGTTTTAAGCCCAACCATGTTGTTTTTTCCTAAACCTAACTATAGTGGTTTTGATGCCAAAAATAAAGTGACGCCAAGCGGCGTGTCAAAGCCGCAGTATGTGACGAGTTGGGATGAGAATGTGTTGGAGTACTACATAGAATTCTTCTATGAGTTATTGGTGTGCAAGTAGTCAAATTTAAAGTCAAAACATGTCTCCTCAACCCACCTTGGTGGCCAGTGAGTGTGACGCTCCGGCCTCCAGCAGGACAGAGGCTGTCTCCACCTGACCCTCCCTGGCCGAGATGTGGAGGGGGGTGTAGCCGTTGGTTGTGGCGGCATCGGGGTGGGCCATGTGTTGCAGCAGCAACTGAACAATCTCTGTTTTTCCCAGACGGGACGCAATGTGGAGGGGAGTCTGGTCCTCCTGAAGACAGCACAGAGGAA
>CAKAKR010063505.1:109203-134149 GCA_916700685.1 Adelosebastes latens
ATAAATGCATTCCCCACATGGCTGGGTGGCATTACTGCATTTGATCCTTGACGCCATTCAATGAAACAATGAAATCCTGAATGCTGGATATTCAGCCCGTTCTCAAGGCACCCTTTACCGCCGGGCATGAAACACACCGGGCGTTCCATTAACAGTAATGGGTTTACATTATGTACATTATGTAAACCCATCCGTGGCAACAGTAAACGCTCTGAGAAAGTGCAACGAGGGAGTGTTTTGTGTTCATTCGTGTCTCATGTTCATAACGTTCGGTGTCATTTTCACTGTACAAACATAGTAGTTTTAAGCCCAGCCATGTTGTCTTTTCCTAAACCTAACTATAGTGGTTTTATTGCCTAATCCTAAAGTTATGCCAAGTGTAACCATAGTGGTTTTGATGCCAAAAATAAAGTGACGCCAAGGGGCGTGACAAAGCCGCAGTATGTGACGACTTGGGATGAGAATGTGTTGGAGTCCTATATAGAGTAGTAGTCAAATTTAAAGTCAAAACATGTCTCCTCCACCCACCTTGGTGGCCAGTGAGTGTGATGCTCCGGCCTCCAGCAGGACAGAGGCTGTCTCCACCTGACCCTCCCTGGCCGAGATGTGGAGGGGGGTGTAGCCGTTGGTTGTGGCGGCATCGGGGTGGGCCATGTGTTGCAGCAGCAACTGAACAATCTCTGTTTTTCCCAGACGGGACGCAATGTGGAGGGGAGTCTGGTCCTCCTGAAGACAGCACAGAGGAATAAGAATGAACTCTTATTCTGCATGGTGGCAAAACACTAAAGTACAAAGTGTTCCCTGTTGTGACACTATAGATAACAGCTGTCTCACCCGGGCCCTGGCGTCCACCATCGCTCCGTTCCTCAGCAGACATCTGACCACCTCCACCTGCCCGGCCCTGGCTGCCATGTGTAACGCTGTCTCACCACGCTGTACACACAACATACATACAGCAGAGTCAATACACACAGATTTAAATACATTTAAAGCAGCTGACTGCTCACTGTAATATTTTCAGACACTTTTCTCAAATTACAAATGACTTTTCCCTCTCTGTGATTGGCTTGTTTCCCCATCACTCACAATATTGCTGACGTCGGGCGAGGCTCCGTTCTGCAGCAGCAGCAGCACGATGTTCAGGTGACCCATGAAGGCTGCTACGTGGATGGGAGTCAAACCAGACTGGAGACAGGAAGGGCAGCAAGAGAGGAACAATTGGATAACATATCACTCAGGTTGAACATTCATTTGTTACTCAAGGACTTATTAATATGCAGATAGTACAAGATGTCACCTGGTAAATTCTAGCAATTTCTGACCAGCCAATAGCTACTTTCCCTAGAGCAGAGCTGGTAGGAAACACTATTCAAAAACCAACATACAAAATAAAGGAACTGACTAACTTTTTAGATATGTACTTAAACAAAAGAGAACTCAAGTTTATTTCCAGTTTCTTACACTGTGCTTTTTCTTTAATTCTTGCAATATTATACATATTTTAAAAACTCATAAAGTAATACTCAAAAATAATCAATACCAAAAAAAATAATACATACAAAAAGGTTTGAATAAAAGGTATTAAGCATGCTTAGTTTGATATTTAATTTGTAGGGCTGTCAATCAATTAAAATATTTTATATTACATTTTTTTATCTGTTCAAAATGTACCTTAAAGGGAGATTTGTCAAGTATTTAATACTCTTTTCAACATGGGAGTGGGTAAATATGCTGCTTTATGCAAATGTATGTATATATTTATTACTGGAAATCAATTAACAACACAAGACAATGACAAATATTGTCCAGAAACCCTCACAGGTACTGCATTTAGCATAAAAAATATACTCAAATCATAACATGGCAAACTGCAGCCCAACAGGCAACAACAGCTGTCAGTGTGACAGTGTGCTGACTTGACTATGACTTGCCCCAAAACTGCATGTGATTATCATAAAGTGGGCATGTCTGTAAAGGGGAGACTCATGGGTACCCATAGAACCCATTTTCATTTCACATATCTGGAGGTCAGAGGTCAAGGGACCCCTTTGAAAATGTCCATGACAGTTTTTCTGTGTGTGCCGTACCTCTGTGATGGCCTGGATAGAGGCTCCATATTTGACCAGCAGCTCCATCACTTTCACTCGGTTCTTCTTACAGGCTATGTGCAGCGGAGTAAAGCCGTTCTGTCACACAAACACACACAGTAAAGGATGAACCCACACAATATTTAACATAACTGAATGTTCATCAGAGCCCCCTCAGTCTATATTTATAGCTTGACTAAATCAACCTTTTTGACCTGTATTGTACCACAGGAGGACTGTTAAAGTGATCATACCAGTGCCCTGGCGTTGGGGTTGGCCCTCTTGTCCAGCAGCAGTTTGGTGACTCTGTAGTGACCGCAGTGAGCTGCCACGTGTAACGCTGTCAGGTAGTCCAACGTGACATCGTCAACAGGAGCCTTGTGCTGCAGAAGGTGTTTGACACAATCGACGTGGTCGCCTTGTGCCGCCATGTGAAGAGGAGACAGCCCATTCTAAGATGTGAAAGAGAGCTCATTTAGTTCGATGGCGATACAGTAAATGGTAGGAGGGGATCCTGAGGAATGACTGTGTACTGTAAATACAACACTGCTTCAGAGATCATTGTCACACATGAAATTGCTGAGAGTACCCTCTGATAAAAGTAAAAACAGTGTAAGTGTGCTAACACCTAGTTAGCAACTAGCTGGTGAGTTTGGAAAAGGAACTGTCTGTTCCTTTAACTGTAAAAGGTGAATGGTCATGTGACACACCTTGGTCCTGGCCAGTAAAGGTGCTCCTCTCTCCAGCAGCAGCTCCACAGCTGTGTCATGTCCACTACGGGCCGCACAGTGTAGAGGAGTCAGACCATCCTACATAACACACAAACACATAAATAGTCATTCAATACATCATCTCATCAGTTGAGGTCAATGGCTTAACCTGAGAAAAATCTCCGTGGTTGCTAATATAACACGGCCAAGTTAGTCCCAACATGCAGGTCTAGCCACTAACCCAGGCTGGTATTGGTTACAATCAAATATAGGTATTAACTAGGGATGTCAAAGTTAACACGATAATAATATTATTAGTAATGCTATAATTTTCTGTTATTTTATCATTAGTTTGTGTAATATGAAATAATTTGTTTATAAATTCTATATTATATCATAGCTGATAGGAGACAATAACAATTACATTCTGATTACATTAGTAAACTATTTATTATCAGTTTATTGGTGTACACATAACATTGTATAGTATACTAAGTATTTGTTAATGATTACCAATGATTTGTAAAGACATCGTTTGTAAAACAGCTATAAACATTAGAAACCAGTTATTAAGCATTGAAAAACTATTAACTATCTATCTAAATAATGTTTACTAATGCTTTACAAAGTATTTATTAACCATTTAACAAGGTATTATAATCATCAGTTGCAACTTTATAATAGTCAACCAAACAATGTTTATAGACGGTTTACAAACCAGTTATTAACCATTAGCAAAGTGTTATTAAATATCTGGTCCAGAAGATGTTTTACAAACGATTTCTTTAAGGACTACAAATAATATCTTAATCATTAAAAAATACTTATATGTGTAGTATATCAATGTTATAATGTGTGCAACAATAAACTGTTAAAATAATATAGATTATATCATTACTTATATTATTAACATTTAAATAATTATTAACTAAGTTTAATTAATTATCAATTTACCATTTATAAATGATGGCTATTATAAAGTGTTACCAAATTCCCTTTTAATCAGGATGGTCAGTCTACATATCACAACTAGGAGAACATTACCATAGTCCAGCTTCTCATAGTACTCACCCTTGTTTTAGCATCGATCTGAGAGCCCCGGTCCAGCAACAGGCCGACCATGTTAGTGTTGCCACGCTTGGACGCCACGTGTAGAGGAGTAATCCCATTCTACAGGGAGAGGAAAATGACTTTTAGAGAAATGCATTTTGTCTTATTAGACACATTAAACATATTCGTTAAAAGGTTACTGATAGTGAAATTAAATCCACACTCTGCTAAAGTGAGTACTCCTTCTTGGAACGATTAACTAATCAACTAACTCTCTTAAATATTTAATTTCAAAATAAAATATATTTGCATTTGAATGTTATCTTGTGCTTTTCAATTCAATGTTGAGGGCTCTTTCTTATGCCTTTAATTGAGAGAGACAGAGATGGTTGTGAAAGGGAAAGAGAGAGGGGATTACATGCAGTAAAGAGCCACGAATCGGATTCAAACCTCTACCAGATGAGCTACCGCGGCGCCCATGTTGAGGCTGAAAGTAGGTTTGCTTGTTTCCTTGAAAAGCTGTTCAACACTAAAATATGTTTTGTTACGCAAGACTTGAACCAGTCAAGTGAAAGTGTCTCAGACTGGAGGATGTATGCCTCATACAGAGAGAGGATGAGTGCATTCGCTCAAATCTCTGCAACCTCCCTGTCAGCCACACAAGCAATCCCATGAGGCTTAGGGGAGAGCAAGGTGATAAAAAAAAGCTATTTTTATCCACACTGCTCGCACGGCTAAAAATAGGACATCTGAATCTGTTTTCTGGATGATTTAACGGGACACATCTGAAAGGCCAGAAATTAACACTGTACTACTGAGGGATTTGGGGGTGAGGCAAGATGAAGACGTTACACCCTGTCCTCACAGGAGGTGGAGTGCGAGCAGCATTGCTTTAGGTCACTGTTACGTGGCCTGTGTAGGCAGGACAGACTTTAGACTCGACTTGACAAATTCCAACAATGCTTGGATTTTAACACCAATGACTCGTGACTTCACTTGGACTTGAGTCTTTTGACTTGAAAATACTCGATACCTTCCCCTAAACCCAAAGATTAAAAAGTATGTTCCATGAATCAATTCATTTCCTGAATCAACTAACATTAACAGCACTATTCATTCCTAGCAAGTCGACACTTAATTCCCCAGAAACTTGTTTTTAATGAATAAATACAAATTTAAAAAAGCATTCATGATTTTTCTAAGTTTAATATATCGTTACTCTGCTGTTAAAATAGCATTACATTTGGTGAAGAGCTCATTGTGACTTTTTTATGACTCGAAACTTAAAAGTTTAGGACTCGGCAGTCTTGACTTGGGACTTGAGTGCAAAGACTTGAGACTTAGAATACATGTGACTTGCAAAACAATGGCTTGGTCCCACTTCTGGTATACAAATGACTGATTAAACTAGAAGCATATCTGGAAATTGAAAATGTGTCTGAAACGCCTCCTGTGCAGACACGCCGTTAGCCAACTAAAACACAGGGTGAAGGCTAGGGGGTTAGGGTTAGGTTCATGTAAGAGATTTTCAATGGCTACCAAACGGCAGAATTTGACGAGTTGTAAGTGAGAACGGGTTGATTAAAGTGTCTTTCAATGCCCTCATGAGACCCAAATAACATGCTTATTAGCGTGGAATCCTACCCTTGCCGTGAAGTCGACCGCTGCCCCTCGGTTCAGCAGGAGTGTGGCCACATTGACGTTGCCATAGTGGGCAGCGATATGCAGGGGGGTGAATCCACTCTGGAAGACAGACAAGGAAAGTGACGGGACACACAGAGAGGAGGACAGAGGTCAGACATTAGCCTTTACTTCATTTCCTTTAACTCTGAATCGTGTCTCTTGATCTTTAGTCTTCCCAGCATGCAGCATCAAGCATCACAGGTGAACAAAAACTTAACGGAAAGCAAAGAAAATGAAAAAAAAGTCCCAGAAAAAAATCAATTCTTTTGAAAATATTAGACAGAATATTTATCTTATAAAAGCACCCATACACACAACCCCCAAAACACACTCAGAAACGTCACTTCCATGCAGCTTATCAACCACAGAAACAAAAGTAAAAGAAGGCCTCCCAAACCAATTAGAAATGAAAACTGAAGCAGAACAAATAGATGTACAGTATACACAGATAGTCATCAAGATTAACGTGAAGATGGACAAACAATATTAGCTTCCCAAACAACACCAAATTATAGTAAACTCATAAAGAGGAAGTAACATTTGTGATCAACACCAAAGTGCACTATGTTAACTGTACGTCATAGAAGTATTAGAGTTAGCAATGAGTACTATATGAGAAAAGTTAGAGATTGCAGAGCAGGTTGGAGTAGTTGTGAGATTCTTGCCTTACCTTGCCATTCTGTAAGTGTGGTCCGATTTAATGTGAAAAAGTTGTTTACAAAAGTGTGAAGAATACAGTGACTAACGTGATGGTTTAAAAACTTTACACAGTCAAAAGCTTAGAATGGTGCAAATTAAGGTAGCGTGGATGCAACATGCTATTCAATGCCAAGTGTTTGGCCAAGAAAGTAATACCTTTAAAGCATGTCATTATTATTTATTAGCATTGTTGTAGTAGTAAAAGAGTAAAAGTCATATACCAGTTATTTGTAAATCTATATAAAAACGTGCAAATACTTGATGAAGAAGTTTCATGTATAGAAGACCAGGACTGCCAATATTAAAATAAAATAATTTAATCTCAAATTTCAATTTAAGTGTGCATATTTATACATATTAATTAACATGTTTAAAATGCATAATTACTGCCAAAATGGACATTAAAATGAAAATTCTATTGACAAATAAGTTTCACTTTACTCCAAAGCAAACGCTGCCATATTGACCTAGCATGAAAAGGAACATTAATTTTAATTTTTCAAAATGGCAGACAATGTCCAATCTACATGTAGAGTTTAATTTGAATTATGTCTTAATTTTAGCTAATATCCTCTGAAAATGTAATGACAATTTCTGTTTTTATGGCCACTGAAATTTGTCAAAGTAAACAAAATGGAACCATTTCATTTTCTACGGTTTCTGGACAGATTTTTAACAAAATGTCCAGTTTGCATTTTCTAGATTTATGTAGGTTGCACATTGGGTCCCCATTTGAAAATGAAAACAAAAGTTAATTTTGAATTTCAATATCATTGTGGCAGTACTATACTTCAGAGTACAAATTGGAAATTATTGGTCAATAAAGTTTTTGCTTTGACAATATTTCTGCATTTTCATAAAATAACATTTCAATTTGATTAAATCATTTCATTTTTATGTTGGCAGCACTGGACTTCCATACTTAAGGTAAGTATATTGTATGTTTTAATTTAACCTTAACTGTTATAAACTAAGCAGTTCATAGTGCATCTCTAGAAATCATGCAACTCGACATAAACAGACAAAATTACAAGACAGACTAGTGGACAATATACATTCATAACTGTTCCAAAAAAATGCATCAGCACAGTATTCATCACATCAAAATAAATCAATAAAGCTTACATCTCAATAATGATGTTGTTTAGAGAGATTTCTAAATGTATTGAGGGTCAGATATGACAGAAACAAAAAGGGGCTTCCTGAGCTGGTGACAAAATTAGTATAAAAACAATGAAAATGCATACAGACACAGTATGAATAAACCAAATCTAAAGCCAAAAACTACAGATAAGTGTGCAGTGCCTGAGCGCAGGACACACGGCAGCAGCTTGGCCATTTGTGTCAGCCGTGCATGTTGACCTCTTATTATACCAAACCAACAGAAACTGTGAAATGAACCAAATGAAGTCTTCATTTACACCATGCAGTGCTGTGGACGTGACATAAATAAATGGTGGGAAAGAAAAGTGAAGTAACGTAATGGGACTGTATAGTGAATCTGTGAAGAATCAAAAGGAGCGTGTGTATACCTCAGTAGTCCTATTGACCATCATCTGAAGCGGGAGGAATGAGGGAGGGAAACATCAGTTCAGTTAGGTTTGTTTAACACATTACTGCACTGCAGTCAGATGCACAGCAGCTCAGCTGTGCTGTCAGATGCTAAACTGGCAGCGACGTGGCTGGTGTGGCTCACTTCCCTTTAATCGGTGCAGCTGATGTCCAGCTTGAGGTCTTGTGGAAATTCAACTAATGATTGTTTTTATTATCAATTAAACTCTCATTTGTGTAAGTGATTAATTCTTTGAATAAACCAAAATTGTAAGGAATAGTGAGAAATGCTTGTTGCAATCTCCCAGAGTCCAAAGTAACGTCCTCAAATTATTATGTTTTGTTTCAACCAACAATCCAAAATCTAATTTATATAGATATAATGTAGTAAATCATCACACCTAAGAAGCTGGAACATTTTAGATGGATCAACTAATCTGAAATTTGAAGTCTTCACTGAAAAAACGTTGTAATGCATTAAAAGAGACAATGAGAATGTGTATATTACATCAGGAAAGTTGGTATTCATCCACTAAATGACCAACCTGCTTGCTCATTGCTGATTTAGTGCTTTGTATTTGTCAAACTAGCTCCCACAGAACTTCATTATATTGAACCCATAATAAATAATAAAACCACAGCCTGGTCTGACATGACCAGTAGCTAATTGTGGCTAATGTTATCAAACTTTACATAGGTGAAGGTGTAACCGAGCCAATGAGGCAGTTGTGCTACTGTTATGTCACAGATTTTAATGGTTTTTATTACCAAAGTAAAACAAGTAGCAAAGGCAAAGTCAATGTGCCACTGTCCTGTAGTTGCCACTTCTGTTTAGCAAAACTTGCATAGTATAAGAGAAATCCTTTAAAGAGTTAAAGGATTTCTCTTTGGCTAACCTGGAGGTTTGGTTACAACCTGTGTGAATGTGTGTCTGCCTGTGTCTCTTATCCCATTGGACTTCTTTTAACAGTGTTGCAAAGATCTCCGTAATTAACATGGTGAGTACAGTGTTGTTATTACCGATAGGATAGGTGGACAAAACTAAGATAAGACCTGAGTAGTTATAAGTTATTGTTATCCCTTAAAGGGTTTCATTCTATTTACCAGTGTCTTGGGGCACTTTCACAAGCCAACATTTTTAATTTATTCGTACTCTGGTGCGGACCAAAACAATCACCTCTCCAAAGTGGTCTTCCAAATGAACCCTAGTACAATTTGATTGCAGTGAGGACATAATTGGACCCAATAGCAGGAAGTGAAACAAAATGCAGGGGATTACAGGCTGCCTGTGCGGGCATTTGTTGAGATTGACACAGGTAAACAATAGTAGATTGGTGCCGAGTGAAAAAGTGACAGTGCTCCTTCGTACACGCAACTCAGCAAATTATTATTTTTATTTGGTCCGCTTTAATTTGTGCACTGTGAAACCAAACCAGACTATATAGAAAAGGAACCAAAAGTATCATTTTAACTCTGATTCGGAGGAGCCAAATGGCTTGTGAAAGCACCCATCTGCTTTTTTCTTTAAGAATCTTAAGCAGACCATTTCAAATAGCTCCCACTGGACTGTTTTTCCCAGGTATTTTAACATAACCGTGCCCTATAGGTGTGACAGCAATATGTGTTCTATGTGTACATGTGTGTGTTTGATTGTGACTGTTCATGCTGCTGTTTATAGCCGCTCTCCTCTGGGCATTTCTTATGAGTCACATTGAGCAGGGCTGCATCACAACAGCTGGACCCCATATGGCATTATACTAAAAGCATGCATATACTCTGAGCTGCCTCCACAAGGACTTGTAATCAACATAATTGGTGCCTTGTTGAAATATACTGTAGTTAATGTAGAAGGAAGATGGATAGTGCAGTAAATCATCTTCACTAGCCACGTCACTTAAAACCACTATCCGGTATCAGAGGAACAGTAAAAAAAAATCATCGGGTAACTGTGAATTCCCGCCAATACCGGATTGACTCTCCCATCCCTTGCTGATTGTCAAAACCTCCACCCCTCCCCCTTTGGTTGCATGCAGCCTTGTATATAACCACCATACAACCTGCAGACAGTGGCACACTCCATGCAGCGGACACTTAAGACACCGGTGCAGCGAGGAAGGAGGGGGTGATGGAGGGGTAGTATGTGAGAGGAAGCATTTAAAGAGAGGAAGGAAAAAAAGAGGGAGAGACCCAGTTAGTGGCAGGATCAGGAGTGACGTGGCAGGCACAGAGACACTGAATGAGAGAGAAATAGAGAGATGCATAGACACACAGATGGAAACACAGACACACTGTACATACACGGGTTAACAGCAAGTACATCACGACAAGTTAGTGCTCTTCTGTCATACACAAAATCATAGTCGTCATAAATCTGGGCGACCTTATTTACACCTGCTGTGATTGTTATCTGGATATTTTATCTGGATAAGAGAAATCGTTTAATAACTTGACACCATAACAGTGTAATACAATGACATCCAACCTGCCAGACCACCTCTAAGGTGGACAGAACTGGCCAGGGTCAGATGTAGTAATCTGCAGTGTGTGTCCACAAAAGCATCTCATCGATTAGAGGGGAACACAGGAGTGAATTCTCCGTCTTGTCTTCAGGTTATGGTTGCCTTCCAAAACAACCCATATGAGTGTTTTCTGATCTGGTGCACCATCGTCAGGACAACAAGTTTAGTCAGTATACCTTCCAAAACCACTACAAATAACCTTTAGAAGAAACATTGCTTTTGAAGGTTTTGTGATCTGACACCTTTATGGTTAATGTTTGAGCAACTACTTGTTTAAGGTTCAGGAAAGACCAGCGTCACAGTTAAAGGAAACCAATAATGACAAATGTAGAGGTTTACTTTGCTGATTCAAATCATTTTGTTCAATTCAGTTTAAAGATTCATAGTCACTGACTATGTAGTTTGACTGTCTACAGTTTAGTAGTAAGTAGAATCTGTTGCTGGTTCAGTACAAAACTTGATCTTTAAAAGCACTACTTAATCAGTTCCTAGCTCAGGAGCCACCTAGGTAGGTAGGAATGTCATCGCTATGGGCTGAGAGATCACCAAAGTGCGTAGAATCCTCATCGCTGAGGCTTCTAACGTCATCATCATAAGCAGCAATATCATTACTACAACTACAGCTCAGCCCACACACGAGAAGTCCACACTACTGGACTGTAACATCACCTTCCTTCTGATTACATGTTGCCAGCTTTCCACCTACTCGCCTACTTTATATAATGAACAGGAAAAAATGAGACCCTGTTATTATGAAGACAGGATGTGATGAGAACGGTGTGATCAGATTGTTGATAACTTATCCAGATTTCATTTTAATAGCAGATGTAAACAAGGTCTTTCCATCTAAAGACTCTAGTAGGACCCATGGGTGAACCTCAGTGTTAGTATGCTAAAACCACTGACATTTAACAGACGCTTTCAAAGCTTTACCTTCTACATTCTGTACCTCAAATATCACCAGATCCTATTTAGCCAAATCCACTACAGCCTCAAACAATTCATATGCTTCATTAAAGTCCTCATAACCACAGTACGGACACATTGGCACAAACAAATAGCACCACATTAGCTTGACTTCCGCACATGCCAAACCCCCCACAACTCAAAGCGCGCTATGGGCGTACCTTCGACTGGACATCAGCATTGTGGTCGTTCTGGAGGAGCAGGGCGGCTGACTTGGTATCGTCCTTGCGGGCAGCAATGTGCAAGGCAGGCAGGCGGACCTTGCCTTTAGTATCATTCTCCAGTAGGACAGAAACCACCTGGTTGTGGCCCTGCTGGAGGGCGATGGCCAGAGGGGTGAAGCCATCCTGGGTGAACGAAGACAAGTTAAGATAATTGGCTAACTCGTTTTCAAGAATCCTTCATTTGGGAAGGCTTTAAACTATTGTCTCCAAACTTCTGACTTGTTTGGATGAAAGACCTGCACTATTACAGTTGATATGGTAAATTCAGAATAATGTTCCGCAGCATTGATTCCATCAGTACAACATGTCATATTCACCACTCTGCAGCTCTACCTTTTTAACAGAAAATACTGTTTTCATTCACGAATTATTCCCTTTTGCTTTTACTTTGCCCCTTTTTCCGATTACTGTAAAACTCAACACTTCCTGCATATGCTTCAAACTGAAAGCCTACCAGGACAGGAATGGACTATGCTGTTTGAGCTCAATATGAAACCCCAATGCAGGAAGTTTCACTTATGGTAGGAGCAGCGGGGCTCTAGGAATGTCAATGTTCGTCAGTCGTTGACTCAACCGCTTTGGTCAAGACTTAAATGTATCGACGAATACTGAATGGATCGCCATGACATTTTGTACAGATGTTCATGGTCCCCAGAGGATGAATTCTAATGACTTTGGTGATCCCCTGATGATAGTGGTGATTCGACCTACCACTGTGTGGTCATGTGCCATGGAATTTTGTCATTTGTCATCATGATTCCCAGATGATGTCCTAATGACTTGGTGGTCCCATAAGTTTTCCTCTAGCTCTACTAGCATGTTGACATTTTTCAGAGTGGAATGTCTCGACATCTCTAGGATGGATTGCCATGAAATTTAAAATTGTCAAATACTTTGATTTATGGCCAAATATCTGCAAAATGAGGGCATTTACACAATGGCGTTGTAGCTGCTCCTCTCACCTCAGTAGCAGTGCTCTGGTTGCCTCCATTCTCCAGCAGGTATCGCACCACATCCATGTGATTCTCCTGTGCGGCCATGTACAGAGGAGTGAATCCATTCTACAGCACACAGGCAAATACAAGAGGTTACCAATAAACTATAGGTCATAAACATCTACTGTATTTACTCTGCCAAATAAAACCACAGCACTCTCACATGAGTGATGAGTTATACAGGAGGTGCTAATGCCATTGCCTTTCAAGAGGTATAGCAGCATTAAATAAAGGCTCACCTGAGACTGTGAATTGATGTCAGCTCCTCGTTTGACCAGGATCTTCACTACTTCAGCCTGACCAGCTAGAGAGGCTATGTGAAGGGCTGTATTTCCTTTCTGGATTCATAGAAAGCAAAAAGGACAATGAGAATGGAAGGTGCTATACTTCATATCAGTATTTTTCTTCCTGACCTAACCTTATTGAAAGATGGTATCTGTGAGTTTGAAACAGTCCAGATGTCTGTCAGGCTAGTATTAGAGCTACACAGACTGTGCCTGTCTTAAATCATTGGTCTTTGTAATAACTGTCATTGGATGTTTTGGTATGGACTAGGGATGCAAAACTGAACTGTAAAAAATCAGTCCGTTCAATGACCTACAAACCGAACCGTGGGCTTGTTGGACCTAGTGGGCAACTCCAGGGTCAGAGAAGTGAAGCTAATGCAGAAGTGCCTTAACCTTGCATTTTTTTTTCTACTAGCCATCAGAAGTCTATGAGAAAACTTTTTGAAAAAATTGGAAAAATTACCTCAGTAAACATTGTAAACATGAGTTTACGGTCTCAATCGCTAGTTTCAAGTCTTCTTCAATACAGCATGATGTTCATTTAGAAAATTATGGTCCCATTTAGAGTCAAGTAGACCATAAAGCAGGGGATGCTTTAGGGCGTGACTACCTTGTGATTGACAGGTCGCTACCACGGCGTTGTCCGTGTTTCCATCTTAGAACTTTAACCCTTTCACAGTGTGTTTTCAGTTCATCACAGTTAATTCTAACCTTTTGGTCGCCTAAAAATGTCAGCGTTCGGTTGTGCTTAGCTCCACCCTCTCGTTTCACTTCTGGTTGCAAATAACCAAGATGGCTACGGCCAAACTGCCGAACTCGAGGCTCCAAAAAGGCAGTCCACAAACCAATGGATGATGTCACGGTGACTACGTCCACTTCTTATACAGTCTATGGTTGCACTACTATTAAATACCTGTTAATTATTTGATGAAGTACTAGAGACATAGAAGAGGCAATTATCTGAACATAGGCCTACTTGACCATTAAGTAGCCTGCCTTATTCGTGTATAAAATGGTTGAGTGAAATTGTAAAGTGTTATGGTTTCATATAATATAGAAATATCATTAGTTACTACCAATCTAGCAGCACCTACTTTATATGATGAATCCTGCTTTTCAGGAAGTCCGCTCAGTTTGAAGCTGAGATAACTTACCTTTGTGGCTGAATCCACTGACGCACCTCTCTCCAACAGCTCCTGGACCAGATCCACATGGCCCTCCTTGGCTGCCAGGTGCAAAGCATTAAGACCATTCTAGGAAAAGACAAGGGACGAAAGGTCAGGCCCAAAGTCCAACAACCCAACTTCAACAAAGAATAAAAACAGGTCCAAATGGAAAGAGAAGGGATTACCTCCTCAACCACGTCCATAACTAACTGAGCCTGACATACTTTCTCAGTTTCCATCTTTTGAACACTCTTCCATGTGGAGGGACAGACTGAAATATCAAAGCTATAGCTATCAAAGTTGAGTCTGATGTTGTGCCATGCTATGCTGGCGATGAGCAGAGCCAGTCCTGGGTATGAAGATATAAATAGTTGTGTGTGAGTGTGTCTGTGTTGTTCAAGCAAAACATCCTCTTATTTTTCATGTTGATCCCTTCTACTAAAATATCATTGGTATTGATTGGTGATGGCAGAGACAATAAACAAATATGTGAGATTAATTATAAAATACCAAATGAACAAGAAACACATCTTGATAAAAGTTTAAAAGAGCTTGTCATTTCATTAAAGAGTTGGTTTATTTCAAATGACAGATGATACTGACGAATGAAAGTTGACACACGGTAGTTCGGAGTAGTGATGTTTGACGTTTCAACTTATAAATCACTCATGACCTCTATTAATATCTGTATTGGGCTTTTCGGTGTCATGTGCTACTTGTTTTGCAGGGAGGAGGTGGGACGGGCTAACCTTCTCGCGATGTCACGAGATCATGCGAGAGTCGTGGGATCAAACGTCACACGCAAATCCATCTTGTCAGGCTTCAAGTAATGTGTTTGTGTCCGTATCACCAGACAACGGACCAATCAGCGTCCTGTGGGGAGCTACTGGAGCTACGAGCATGGTTTAGATGTGTGAGACCCAGTGAGACCCGATGTGACCATAGTATATGGTGACTCAGAGAGGCGACTGTTGGTTCTAAACAACAATAGCGGCTCCTGTAGAGGTTAGCGTAGATGCTGCAATAACATCAGTTATATCGGAACTGGAGAG
This sequence comes from Adelosebastes latens, assembly GCA_916700685.1. Lineage (NCBI taxonomy): Eukaryota > Metazoa > Chordata > Actinopteri > Perciformes > Sebastidae > Adelosebastes > Adelosebastes latens. Next base: position 124,193 of record CAKAKR010063505.1, read on the forward strand.
TATATTTCTTCGTTGAAAGAAGAGCAAAGAACGGCACTGAACATGGAGTGAACATCAGCATACACATCCAGCAACACTGTTTTTAATTAGGAGGGTTTCCAATTTCATCCCTAGCTAGCTGTTGTTTGTCTGGCATTTAGTTCTGGACAGGTAATGAACAGCTTTTTTTGCCTCAAACAGCTCCCTGCGTCTGCTATAACCAGTTTATTTTATTGAGAGTGGCGTTTGAAAGCAGTAAAAATTATGAGCAATGAGTTAAACGAGGCTAAAGACCTCTGTAGAGCTGGAAGGAATCATTTCCTGTAAGGTTTTCACTATGAGCAACACCTTTTTTCATTACACAGTCCTTTGATCCATTGTTAATAAAAATAATATTGAGTGCAGCTTTAAATGAAAATGAAGACATTTTAAGCCAGTTAAACAGCCAAACCAACCGTCGCACCATTAACAGCCTTCCGTTTTCTTTCATGTTTTTAGGCAAAGGAATGGAGATGAATGCAGGGTTGTTCCCTAGTTTATCCCTCTGCTCTTCTAAGTGACCCAGCGCTCATTCAATAACCCTTTCAGCAGCACGGGCATCAGGCTGCGGCATAAAAAGAGCCACTGAGTCGATAAGTCATTTCCTCCGTGACTGCAAAACAAATCCTCATCACACAGGCCCCTGAGGCTGATGGTCCCACTGGACTCCTCTAGAGTCCCCGCAGAGGCTCCCTGTGGGATACCGGGAGAGGGAATGCATCTCACTATGCTTCGGTGTTGTTTGCCCCAGAGGTATTCCACAGCTGGCAGGAGGCATCTGTTCAGTAACAGAGCAGAATATGTATTTCAGCCAAGTCCTGCTGTTTTTGGATCAGTTGACATGTCCATGCCTTCTGCTGGCCTCACATCACCCTGCATTTAGCCAGTGTGTTGCTACAACTGCTGTATCTGAAATACTAGTTCAGAGTACAGAGAACTCTTTATCGTGCTTGGTGCTCTGTGTTTGGGATTTTTTATTTTTAATGGAACTGTTTCCAGGCTTTACAGCATGTCTATACCACTGTGTTCTGGCCTTGTTGTGTTTTAATTATGTTTTCACAGCCACGTATGAATTATGTTGAAATTGGACAATTGCACCTCACAATTTATGTCCAATGCCAACGCTCAGTGCTAACGCAGGAAGTAGTGTGCCCTTTATGTAGTGAGGCAGGGTGTGAAGATCTGGGTGATGGATGGGCATGCACTGTGCCTGACCATAACCCTATGTTTCAACGGTCGTGCTTGGCCTTGCACACTTGATAGCCCTGTTCCACACCTACCAATCACCGCCAACATCTCCAATTCGTTAAGTGATTTATTATCTGATGTTGTCTCCAATTGCTGCTTTCCCCGGTTGGAAAAACAGTTGTCCAGTCAGAGCTTTGTAGGCTGGACTGAAAATGGGGACGTCATCTTCCTACATAGCTAGCTATAGATTAATGAAAAATAGCAATCTGTGAATCCAAAAGGTTAAGATAACTAAGTTAAGTTAAGTAACGAAGAAAATATAGGACAACTGTGGGACAGCAGGGGAGACCATAACTTCCAACTAGGGATGCACCAATCCGACTTTTTCAATCCAGATACCGATGCCGATACCTGGCCTTTGGGTATCGACCAATACCGAGTGCCGATCCGATACCAGTGTTTAATTAATAAACTGTATGCCACACTGTGTGGAAGTGACTGGTATCATTCTGTTATGTGTAAGGCAACATCAGGCTGGACTTTAACAATGCTTTCTTAACTTTGTAAAATAAAATAATAAATCATACACCAGCAACTTGGCAAAAAATCTTCAAAAGTAACAGGAATTACAATTCAAGTGTAAACCTTTTTAATGCGGCAACAAATTGGTCAAAATTTAAACAGGAAATTCAAATGCCAGTATATCATTTATATAGTTTATAAACATAGAATTGAGTTGAACAGATCGGCCCCATTGTCACCGATACCCGATCCAGCTATTTGAGTCATTATATATCCGATATACAGTATATATCCGATCCGGTATCAGTGCATCCCTAGTTCCAACCCCCACTCCGTGGTTTCTGTTCAGTCCTTCATCTGAGAACAAGCATCCAACATCTGTTTGAAGTAACACCTGTCACTGTTCTCCTATAAAAGACCAGACAGCCATTTTCAGCTGTGACTACTGCAGAGATGAACTAGTCCCTGTGTCTTTTGTCCCAAAGGACAACAACAGTCAGAGGGAGCTGGATGAAACAGGGAACTACTTTTTAATCACCCTCATATAAAATATCGATCTATAAGTATATCCCATGTCAGATGTACTGCATGTTGATTACTCACAATTTCTAATTAATGGATTCTCTGTAAGCAAAACCATGATGCGTTTTCTGTTTTTCTGTCTTTCATATGGAACACTCCAGTTCTGCCATTACTTTCAAGGGGCCGTATTAATCTTAGTACACCCCCCACGCCCCCATGCCCTCCATTCACCTCCAGGAAGCCACTAACCCCTTTATCATCCTCCATGCCCTGTACGCCCACTCCTCCATCCATAAAACCTCATTCTGTCAGCCCACATGAACACAATCACTTAGGAGACCATTCCCAATCATCCGTTCCATCTATTCCACCAGCAATTTTAAAGCAATGCAAATGTGATGTGGTGAAAATCTAATTTAGCCGTGCTGGAGTCGTCTCAGGGGAGGGAGGCGCTTATAATTAGAGTAAATACCACCTCATCAGTGCAGTATGTTACTGAGCTATAAACAGCGTCAGAGAACAGTAGAACACTGATGCCCATTACTCAGAAAAAAAAAACAACGAAATAATGATCTGCTCCTTTGTAACGTTATGTGATCTATACTCTAACTGATCAGCTTCCTTCTTTTCTGGCATGCTTTTATGTGAGAACAGTCTGTGCATACAGTCCGCAAGGTCATACATTTAGAGTGGCGCGCAGTTCCTAAATGATCTGTGAAGCCCTGCAGACATGAGCAGCCCCTGTTGACGCAGAAAGTATATATTTCAAACTTCAGATTTTGGTTAAGGAAGGTCTTTGGTGGTGAAGTCGTGACACTTGGGCCAACTTCAACTGCTGATGAAGATGTCGAAAATCGGTTACGAAAAGATGCATCTTAACCCTCAGCACCCAACTTTTGAGAGTCACCTTATCCAAAATCTAAAGAGAGGATTTGCCACTGATGTGCGTTATTAATAAATGTCCATTATTAATATATAAATACAAACACACATATACAAATATAAAATAGAAACAACCAAGTATGTGTCTGGACCATGTACGGTCAGTCGGTTGATTTGTGGCTAAATTGTTACACTAATAGTCAGTGGTCATGTCTATAATGTTAAATCCAGCGGTACATGTCTACGAGGTCTGGCGAGGACACTAGGGGACGCGTTGCTCCGCTCAATTGGCTGTTCAAGCGGTGACGTATCCTATCTTGGAATGCACGTGATTGGTTCCTGGTTTTCTGCTCGCCGTTTCAAACAGGAAACAACATGGCGGCCTGTTCGTAAACTTTCTGTTATTCCGTCTAAACAATCCACCAAAATCTACTTCTGAAAACATTCTAAGAGTGAAATAGGCTACGCCAATCTGGTTTCATTTTAGAACTAGATTGCCTAGTTTGGTCCAAGTTTCATGAGCCGGACGCGTCGCGCTTGACGGGCTCATTTGCATAAAGGACTGTCCCCGCCTTTTCATTTTGAAAGAGAAATGATCAATGAGGAAACTCCAACACTCGGCCAACCAATCGTGTAGTCAGTCAGTCAGTGACAGAGTTTTGCGTTTGTAGGGCTGGCCCTCTGCGGTCCAGCAAAAAAGGCCTCAATAACTAACTAAAAGGTGTGTATTTTCTTTTGACATGATACTTTGATATGTGACCTTTACTATGATTCATTTTTAAAGCTGTCCACTCAGCTGAGATACAGTGGGACAGAAACAGGACTTGAGAGAAACACATGCAAACACAGACAGGAGCTCAAAATATCTGGGTGGTGCCAACATCAGTTGATAACAACAAAGTCTTCACACACCACTGAGCCTCCAAGAAATCTTAAATTTCCACTCCATGTGACTTTAGTTTACTGGGCTGGTCAATACGGCTGTTGCCAGGACAGGACTGTTTACCTCCTATCAGGTTTCATTACCCCCCCACAAGCCTCCATGGCTGGAATGCTAATGGGCTTAGAGGAGACTAGATAACTAGGCCTAAATAAAGAACCTCTCCCTGATCAAACACAGCCCTCTCCCCTACTGGAATGTAAAGCCATTTTTATGTAATAGTAATACAAAGATTAGTGGTGGACAATACGAGCACATTATCACTTCTTGGAGAAATACATTTTTTCGATTGTATGCTAAATAGGTAGCAAGCACCTTTGGACTCACTTAACAGGCAAAACTATATCAAATGACGTGTATGTGTAATGTGAAACCCAGAAAGAATTATCATCAACTCTGCAGCTCCCCTTCAGCTCTGCAGAGCATTTTAACCTCTTTCAGCTCACTGTTTTGGTGTATCAGCCTGCAAACGCTCTCATCAACCAGCAGCAGACAGCTGTTTTCAGTTAGAAAGCTCCGATAAACCCACTGTACACTACCTGCTCACCAGCAGACAGACACAGTTAGAGAGTAGCCGGTGAACATAGTGGAGCATTTAGCAGCTAAAGAGATATTTATCTCAGGAGTTGGTGGAGACCAAAACGGAGCTAAAGCAGAGTGAATATTGGACACAAACACAACTCCAAATGAATGATGATGCTGCTCTGTGTCTGCTGGATGTGTAAATAGGCAACTGTTAGAACATGTTCGCCATAACAACTTTATAGGTGACAAGTGGCCAAAAATCACTTAATGCAGCTTCAAGGAAATAACAACCACTACAACCTAACTGTGCAATTTCAGAAACTGAACTTGGCAGCTTAAGCTGTTATATTTCTGAACCTGTACACTTGGCCTCTGAAAAAGTATAACAATGCTGTCGTTTATCCACGTGACATTTTGTAATTCCAACATAGAACTAAATGAAATGCAGCCATTATGAATCATAATAATAATACCAGTGCTTCTCCTGCTATAATTCAAAATCATTCAGTAGACTAAACTTTTTAATGTTAGAGTTTGACCAATGTATCTATACATTATTTTATAATATATAAAATTTGTATTGTTCTATTAGTAGTAGTTTGTATGAATTTATATGGTAGCCTCCTGAGATAGGCTTATAGGCGAGCCTCCCAACAGATGTTTTTTGGTGTATTCCCACACTTCCATCAAAATATACCATGAATCAGAAAATGTTTTGTGTATACTGTGCTGCTGTAGGGAGTGTGTGTGTGTGAGTGGATGTTGTGAATGATGTCATGTGATCTGTCTCCTACCTGATTGCAGGTGCTGATGTCCACTCCCCCTTTCAGATATTCCAAAACCTTGTCGATGTTCCCTGCTCTCGCCGCTCGCAGGAAACTGGTGTTACTGTCCGACTGGAAGAGACACAGGAAAAATTCATTGTTTAATAATAATTTACCTATGTCCAAACCACATTTACATTTCGTCCTTGGCTGTCAACGCTGATTGGTAATCACATAATTAAGCTTCTTCGGCTGAATGAGTCACATTCTTTCTCAAGTAACGGATACAAAATCCAACTCACAATCTTGCACCACAACAAATCAGGCATTAATAAATTCAACAAATTTGTTAGAGCTCACAGATACGCACAATGTGTTTCGGTGAGTAACACTGAAGGTAACATAACTTTTTGCTTGTTTACAAAAGAACACCACAGAGCCCCTTTGACTGCATTTCATGGTAGTTACTGTGTGACATGACAATGATGTTGAATCTAATCTAATGTATGCATGTAACTCTATAAAGTAGTTGTATATAATTGTTAATTATTTATGTATGCACACTTATGCAATTAACATTTTTAAATTTTCTGTAAAGGAGAATCTCGCAAATAAATCTTTATCAACAATAATTCCGCAGTCATAATTAGTCATGCTGTTTCCTTAGTGCACAATAATGTGTATGTGTGTGTTTGGGAAGGACATGTCCCCTGTTTGTTGTTGGATGCTGAGTGAGCAGCGGTTGGAAACAGACCAGGACTGTAAGGGGGCAGAATGATTCAGCATTTTTCCCTTTCAGTGCCTTCACTAAAGCTAAATCCTGGCTCACACACAGCTTGTTCAAAGCTCCCGGCTCTCTGCTCCTCCTGTGGAAAAACACCGTGTGATGCTTATTTTTTACTGCATTCAAACTGCGTTACTCCTTCCAACGGAGGTCAGAGGTCAGATTCAGAAATAGTGGAGGATGGTGGGGGACTCACTGTCTTACTCATGGACACTTCAGCGGATGTTCTGTTTGTTTCTGTAGCTGAGGAATTTGTCTCTCCTTGGCTGTAAAGGTCAACCTAAAATTTTCATTAGCAAGCCCTTTCGGTGTTGACAGTTATTAGAGTTATGCGTCTTTGTGTGTGTCCTTTCCTATAGTCTGTCACGTAGTCACCTACAGCATCACCCTGCCCACATTTTCACATACAGAATGCCGAGATCAGAGGAAAGAACGCAGCCCAGACGATGTATAGAATGAGCAGTGACACTGCAGCACTGATGTCTACTTCACACACATACAGATAGTCCTGGTCTTATGTTTCTGGCTGACCTGCAGTCAGCTGCTGCCTGGCTGCTGCAGAGAACTGCATTGCATCACTCAGGCTCACGACTACTACAGCTTTCAGCAACACCGCCACAATCACCTCAAAGGACCATGCTAATGTTTCTACATGTTTTACTCCACAATCAACCCGTAACATTACAGACAGCTTATAATTCATGCCAGTACACTACAAAAGTCAACTTGCAGAGACTTGAAGTCTGTTCGAGATAGATGGTGCAGTTGTATATATGCAGTGGCAGACTCAGGTTGTCTGAGGGGCAGGGGCAAAAATAATAAAATAAAAGTTGTCATCACATTTTTTCCACTGAAAGGGCACCCTTGAGGTCCCTGCATCTCATTGTCATCAACTTTTCTCCACTGGAAGGGCATCTTAGAGGTCCCTGCATCATGTTTTCTCCACTGGAAGGGCACCCTAGAGGTCCCTTCATCATGCCGTTATCACGTTTTCACCACTGGAAGGGCACCCTAGAGGTTCCCGCATCACGTTGTTATCACGTTTTCTCCACTGGAAGGGCACCCTAGAGGTCCCTGCATCATATTTTCATCACGTTTTCTCCACTGGAAGGGCACCCTAGAGGTCCCTGCATCATATTTTCATCACGTTTTCTCCACTGGAGGGGCACCCTAGAGGTCCCTGCATCATGTTTTCTCCACTGGAAGGGCCCCCTAGAGGTCCCTGCATCATATTTTCATCACGTTTTCTCCACTGGAAGGGCACCTTAGAGGTCCCTGCTTCACGCACTTTATCGTGTTTTATCTACCATATAGGACATCGAAGAGGGCATTTTTGCTGCGTTTTTTTCGAACATGGGGTCACCAGGGGAGGTGATTGCCCCCCTGAGTCCACCAGTTTATACATGGAATGTACTAAAGTCCGGAAAGTCTTGTTCATACAGCCTCATACATTTTCTTACAGGGTTAGCATTGTTTTCTAGCCGCACTGCACAAAGCAGCCATTACAAAAATCAAGCCTGTCTTATAATATTCTCGCATTCGCTCCAGAGCTGCAGAGTCACATTATGCAAGACCTTGCCCTAATCATCGTTCTTCAACTGGCGGGTTGCTATAGTGACACTTAGACCAACATGACTGTCAGACAAGTGGGGCTTTTGAATGGACAACACTTAACATTGGAGAGAAAGGGAGGATTGTGGCAGCCAGCTTCCTACAGAAATTGTTTCATAACTCCTGGTTATAAGGAGCTTAGTCAGTTTGTCACTCTCTTTGATGGCAAAATGTTTTGAATGTGCTGTGCATACAAGAAAAAAGGCTTTAAAATGCCTACAGTTACATGAAGGTCGTGTTTGGGGTGAGTCTGCAATAAAGGAACCTTAGTCAGACATGAAGGACATCGCTTTTCTGCCTCTTTCACAACAATTTTAGAATGGAGTTAGGTAGTTAGTGAAATAAAATGTCCCCAATAACACTGATTGCATCAAATATTTTATATTGTATCATGTGTCCTTTCTAGAACAACATGTTCCTGCTTATGTTTCAGCTTGTGTCTAGACACAACTTCATGACTTAATCAAACCTGCCAAGCATGACAAAGCCCAGCCCCTAAATCTCCTCCTCCATCACATTACATCAAACATTCATTTACAGAGTCACCGTCTTTATCTGTGGAGCGCGAGGAGCTTTATCAATAATGCAAACCAAATCCACCACACCCCTGCACACATTATGCTATGAGAGAGACCAGTGCCCAGGCTGGGGGCATCCTTGCCCCTCCCAGTTACCACGGAGACAAGCACTGCCCTCTCTGGAGGTAACCATGACAACAAGGCTCTGTCTGTCAGAAGGGCTAGCAAAGTAAGCACAGAAAAACATGAAGGGCATTGCTTCCTTTAGGACTGTCTATCAACACAGCCGTACGTCGTGGCATCTTTCACATGTGAGGCATACTGGATCTTAAGGTGCGTGTATCCACATACAAGCACGCCAGCACGCAGCACACACGCACACACGCACGCATGCCTGCACACAGACACTACTCTGGTGTTAACATGTAAATCAAGCCTATGTTGAGTGAAAGTAGCTCCCAAGTTTCTCACTTGTAGAGGCCTATCACTCTCATCACATCCACCAAAAACAAAATGCATTACCATTAAACTGCTCTTTACAATAATATCATTCCTTTAACATAAACCTTTTAAACGTTTCTATCCTTAAGATTAGTTAAAAGAGGACATTTGACCCACATAGAAACAAGAGTAGGAACATACACACACATAAATTGCAACTGTGCCCTTGTTTATTTGATTGAAGAAGCACATTCTATTCCTAGCTGTCCAGACGGAATAACAGTATCTGTGTTTACTAGCAACTGCACTTCTCCCATTGGTGCCGGCTCTGTTTGTGTGTGTGTATGTCTGATATTAAAAGCTCCTCTGGGTTGCCTTGCACACATTAGTCCATATGAACACACCCATCGATTTGAGATAACAACAGCACTATAATCAGTGCAACCAAGAATATTCATTACAACCACAAAAAAAACACATTTAGCCAAATAAAAAGCTGCTTTTCTTTTATACTTTTCACCCCACAGCGATATTAATTATATAGTCATTCATGCAGAGTATTAATAACCTGTTCTAATACATTATCCTCAAGCTGACATAACTGGAACTACATTAGGTCCTGATATATATGCCACATTCACCTTCCCTGTTTCCATTCCCTTCATTACCATTATGACAGAGCTCTGGAAGACAACTTGGAAATGGCCCAGCCAATCAGAGCTGTCCCCGTGGACCTATTAGCATACAGTAGCATACATCAGTGCAGGACCTGGAGGATTATTTATTTCAGATGAAATTTGATATCAATGCATAAGGTCAACAACGACTGGTTTAAATAATTTGAAAAATATTTGATTAATAAATGAATTGCTTTATACATTCTTGATTATCTCACTTTGTGATGCTTAAAATAACACTACAGCTGCAGGACTGTATAATAATTTACCACTTAACGTATGCATAATTGCTAAAACCCATAATTAGAGGAGGATATGACTAAAGATGCACATGACTACAATACATCAGTGTGAGGGGGTCAAGGGTCATGGGTCATGACTCTCCAGAATAGACCATGTCTAAAAACCGATGGCAAAGGGTCAATATGTCTGACATGCAAACGTGAAGGTGAGCTCTAATTGCCCCTCTGCGTTGCTGTTTCACTGTCTTCCCTCTCTGTGTTCCTCCTCTCATCCTCTCTCTTTCATCCTATCAGATATAATAGAAGCTCAGCTGGAAGCTGTG
>CAKAKR010063507.1:4954-16951 GCA_916700685.1 Adelosebastes latens
TTATGATTGGAGCATATTGTTTTATGCTAAATGCAGTACCTGTGAGGGTTTCTGGACAATATTTGTCATTGTTTTGTGTTGTTCATTTGATTTCCAATAATAAATATATACATGTGCATAAAGCAGCATATTTACCCACTCCCATGTTGATAAGAGTATTAAATACTTGACAAATTTTAAGGTACATTTTGAAGAGATAAAAAATGTGTGATTATTTTGCGATTAATCGTGATTAAATATTTTAATCGACAGCCGTAGTATTGATGAATATCTTCATAGAAAAGAAATGCACTAATGGACTGACTCCAGAACGGAGCTGTGTGAAACCGGTCACTTTTAGTTTGAAACTTATTAAACACATAATTTAAAACAAGAATCATTAGTCAAAGGAGGCCGTGTACTCTGGTCTCTACTTCACTAATCACGTTAGAGAATGTACTTTCTATAAATTGTAATCAGTTTCCAACAAACTCAACTTCTAAAGCATCATGAAGTCTCTGTGTTCAGCAGTTACACTTTAGGTTTGATTGCAACTGAGATTTTTATGGCGATCGTTCCTACGGAGATAATCAGGGTCGTGGTAGAAATAAAAGAAACTTGGGCGTGTTCCAAGTTTCATCGTGACATCCTGCGTAATGATTCAAAACGCTGCAGTGCAGCTGGTGTTAATGAGGAGTACATAGTCTTAATGTTAGGACAACTAGTAGGCTGTAATAATTGGACTCTCGTGAGCTCAACTGTCGAACCAGAACCAGATGTTGGTCTGCTTTCATTTTGTGGAATAAGTCTCCGTCTCTCTCTCTCTCTTTCTCCTATTTCTTGCAGAGTGGAGATGGTTCACATATGCAGAACGCGCCAGAGTCCTTGAAGATAAACTAAAGGCCGTGGACGATAACCTGATCTTCTTTTGATTTTTGTTTGTACACCTGGCGGTGCCATGGCCGGTCTAATAGCCGAAGCAACGCTGCTGAGGTGCACGTTTCTCTTTCTCTACCTGAGCGTCTGCTCGTGCCAGCGTGACTGCACCGGCGTGGACTGTCCCCAGCTGGACAACTGCATCGAGGAAGTGCTGGAGAGCGGCGGCTGTTGCGCTTCGTGTCTGCACAAAGGATGCACGTGCGAGGGCTACCAATACTACGACTGCGTCAACGCCGGATTCAAGAACGGCAAGGTGGCCGAGGGGGAGTCTTACTTCGTGGACTACGGCAGCACAGAGTGCTCGTGCCCCGCGGGAGGGGGCCGGATCAGCTGCCACTTCATCAGCTGTCCCGACATGCCGCCGAACTGCATCGAGATCTCGGAGCCGGCGGACGGTTGCGTGCAGTGCGAACGCGTCGGATGCGTCCAAGACGAGCAAAAGTACGAGGCCGGACACTCGTTCCACATTGACCCCTGCCGGGTCTGCCACTGCCCCAACAAAGGAGGGACGCTAATGTGCTACCCTGTGCCAGACTGTGACCCAGATGAGCCCCATAAACCAATGTTAGCTGCACCAACAGGGGAGGACGCCGCCAGCAGTTACCCCTACAGCTTTGACCAACAAGAGAGCTCGGATCACACAACGCACCACCTTCCTCCTTTTGGGAATCTTCCTCTCTTCAAATCGTTGCCTCTGGATAAGGAGGAGCCAGAAGATTATGATTACGGTCCTACAGACTTCCCAGAGGTCTACCCTCAATCTCTAGTCTTCCCCACCCTGCCCACCTCCTCCTCCTCTTCCAAAAAGGTCATCTCTGTGTCCCGAGGCTCTGACAGAACCTCTGCCCGTCTGAGCTTCGACAGACAAAGCAAGCTGGAGCTGAGAGAGCGACACGGAGTTCATCCTGCAGACAGACAGGAATTGACAGAAAGCCCCCTGAGAGCGGAGCAGGCCACTATCGCGCCACATGTGCTAGAGGACGCCACTACTTCCTGGCAGCCGTCACTGAGTCTAACAACATTCGGTGATCTGACAACACAGACAGATCTGGAGAATCCACTCAAAAGTCCACACGGTGTCGTATTTCCACTGAACCGAGGACTGGGGGGTGAAAAACAACCACATACGAGTCCAGAGAGCTCCGGGACTAAAACACATCACCAAAATGCCTCAGATAGTGTGACACCCGGCGGTTCAAAGAGCCAGATCGACGTTACTCATCCAGCGAGAGGTACGGACAATCCAACCAATCAGCAGACACCATCAGATACAGTCAGTTTCCCGCTGTTCATGCTGCAAAGCCCAGAGAGCCCGATCCATCCCCAGGAGATCGGTCAAAAAGAATTAGAGAAGGATGTCGCACCAGACAGCGAAGAAGGGATGGATGAAGAAGAGATGTTAGAGGAGGAGGAGGAGGAAGAAATAGTGACATTTCATGGAGTCACTACGCCTGAAGGAAGTGATGTTCCTTACAAGATTAAGTCAGCGCAGCAGGAGAGAAAACAAGAGGAGTCAGAGAGCAGCGATCCAACCAGCAGCTACGAAAAGACCACACCCGAGCCCAGCACCAGCTCCCCCAGGAGGCCCCAGGAGTACCTGACGACCCCCACGGTCCGTTATATTACCACTCCCCAGCCGCCGGAGAGAGTCAAGCTGAACGAGAGCGAGCCCGGCAGGACGCCAGGCCAGAGGCTGGTTAACCTTCACAGTGAGGACCAGGAAGAGGTGACGGAGAGAGAGGAGGAGAGGAAAGGTCGCCCCGTTTGGCTCGTCAAACCCGATGGAGGTGAGTAGACGGTGATTTCTATTTCAGAATAAAATCCTTATGAGTTACCTACACAAACTGACTCTAGATTAGTTCACACATTGTCGATTTACGTGTAGAAAAACTTGAGTGAAACTGACAGAAATTTGTCTGTTGTCAAAAATAAACGAGACCTTGGATCTCCAGAAGAGACGCAGCTGACACGCGGGCAGTGTGGCTGCTCTAACCTGTTAACACGGACGGCGAAATAAAAAACAACAGGAAACGCAGCCGCCACGTCGCGCTGCTGACGTTCCCGGTGTGGACGAGGCTTTAGAGATGCACCGATTCCAATTTTGGCCTATTCTGATTTTTCCTTTCTTTCTAAGAACTATAATTTGACAACACACACAAACATTTTTGTAGCTTTTCTTTCATGGAAAATTGGAACTCAAATTGTGTATCTTCATAATAAAACATTGATTATTTATATCAGTTATATCCACCAAGTTACCGGACCCTTCTCGCACTCTCTCTCAAACAAATCTCAAAATAAAAGTATATCCCACTTTATATCTAATATACGTTTTACTTCCCCAAAAGAAAACAGGAGCAACTACTCCTGCTTATCGATCTGGTTCTTCAACATCCAACAAAAAAGTGGTTAAAACGTGTCTCTAAAAGTGGCACATACTTGTGTGGAAGTAGCACTTCATAAATCTTCATTATATTGCTCAAGCTCTGAGAATTATTTCTGCTCTCCAGCATTTAGCACCCCGTTTTCTAATGCTACAGAAATCATCTGGTCTCTCTCTGATGTTTTAGCTGTACAGCATCACAGAACAGAGCTCCCTTTCTCCGTCCCGCTCCAAATACCAGGCCAGGCCAATATGTCATGAGCGTATAGGAAGAGCGGAGACACCCGCCGTTCCCCAGGTATCCTAACAGGAACATAAATAGTGAGCTCAGGGTCTGTCTGGAGCAGGGAGTCAAACACTCCTCCCGTGGTGAACATCACCTCCATCCCTCACTCAGCAACACACAAGGCCTCGCCGCCGCTTTACAGCACGTTTTCCTCAACTCCCCCTGAGGAGACAGACGAGGCAGCTTGAGAATCTGGATCTGGTTATAAATCCTCTCTGGCCTCCAGCCTTCACATGGTTTTATTTCAGAAGTGAGTCTTAGATTTAAACGTTTTCATTTCAAAGATTTGGAAACTATATATTGTTGTATTTGTTAGCATCCCGATGCCTGAGGTGTTTGTGGCGTCCATCACACACTGTGACGTCTGCTTCTTGGTTTTTCTCCAGTTTCCATAGGTGCCGCCACCTTTTCAGTCGCACAGTATAGCAGCGATCCTTCCTCATGCCAAATACACAGCTCTTCTGTTTGCTTCAAAGAAAGTGGAGAAGTGGAACACATCTGTTCCCGTACATTTAATTCACAACAGCAAATGTAAAAGTGAAGCGGAGTGAAGCATTTATTTCGTTGAAAACGTCGCGGACTGCTATTTAAAAACGTTTGGTCAAAATAGTTTAGCAGGTCATTGCACTTTATGTGGGATAGCTGAGTTATTTGATCCGTTACTGGTGCGTATGAAAAGGCTTTTAAAAGGTGTAGTGTGCTGCACACGGCAGGAGCAGATCCAGATGTTGGTGCCCTGGAGGGTGTAGATGTACAGAGTCAGACTCTACACTGTAGACGAGTACAGGTACTGCAGGAATTCTACTTTTTAGTCTGACATCACAGGATGTAGACTGTATATACTGTAAGCCTGCCAATTAGCAGCCGATTTCAGACAGAATTCTCCTCCTTTTCTTATTTTACAACGGCACCGTCGCTGCATCCTGTGCCCAAGATGATTGTGATTAGTTTAAAGCAATGCAAACAATGCTGCTTTATGCAAATGTATGTATATATTTATTATTGTAAATCAATTAACAACACAAAACAATGACAGATATTGTCCAGAAACCCTCACAGGTACTGCATTTAGCATAAAACAATATGCTCCAATCATAACATGGCAAACTGCAGCCCAACAGGCAACAACAGCTGTCAGTGTGTCAGTGTGCTGACTTGACTATGACTTGCCCCAAACTGCATGTGATTATCATAAAGTGGGCATGTCTGTAAAGGGGAGACTCGTGGGTACCCATAGAACCCATTTACATTCACTGATCTGGAGGTCAGAGGTCAAGGGACCCCTTTGAAAATGGACATGACAGTTTTTCCTCGCCCAAAATTTAGCGTAAGTTTGGAGCGTTATTTAACCTCCTTCGCGACAAGCTAGTATGACATGGTTGGTACCGATGGATTCATCAGGTTTTCTAGTTTCATATGATACCAGTATCTTAACCCTACCTTTAAAGCACAACCTCAGAAAGATTGATTGTGTCTGCAGTGACAGCCCTCGTGTCGCTACACTAATCCTGTCTTTTTGATAAAGAGAAGAGACGAGGATTACGACTAATCAAAAGGGTTCAAGAATAGAAACCATTTTATTTTTAGATACGTAGTTTTGGTGCTAATGTGAAAAAGGGGGTCCTTTTTAAAGGGGTTAATTAATCTTAAAAAGGGGCTCTCATTAATCCATAATGAAACTAATCATTGTTTGCAGCCCCATAACAGCACGATGTACAGCCTAAAAACAACTACAGAGTTGTATCTTCTCTGACATCTCAACAGATACTCAACACTGTAAGCTTTATTAATGGAGGATGTATTGCAGGACTGTTGTATTACATTGCACTAGATTATAGATCATTTCACAGATGTAAACGTCCCACCTTTATTTCCTGTTGCAGTGTATGTGAAGGACATCAGCTGACGGGAAGTAAACATGGACCCAAGCTGTTAAAATGACATCATGTGAGACACTCAACACATTTCATCAAAGCGCTCTTTAAATAGAGCATGTGGATGATAAAATGATCCAGTTCTTCATCCATTAGGAGGCTGGTCTTAATCAATTCATCTTTTGATGAGATAATGTAATTACATAATCACTGTGTGTCACATTAGATTTATTCTCAGCTCCATTTGCACATTGATTCATGGTAATAAGGAGACCAGTGGTCTGGCTGGTGGATCACAACCTGGGGCCTCGTTACAGAAACCTCCAAAGTCTAAAATCCTGTCTTATCTCAGTTTAGGATGACATTTAGGATTTTTGGCATTTAGGAAATAATCCTGTCTTGTTTTAAGATTGGATTTTAGGTATTACACAACCGTCTTCATTTAGGGATTTCCAGAGTTAGGAATCCTAAATTAGGATGACTTAAACCCTGTCCTAAATTCAAAATATCTGTTGTTAGGTCTGAATGCCAATGAAGACGGGGAACAACATGAACATCCATCCATTTCCTTCCGCTTATCCGGGACACGGTCGCGGGGGGGCAGCAGGCTTAGCACGGTGATGAACGAGGATATTAGCTACAGAGACCAAAACCATTTTTATACCCCCGCGACAATGTAGTCTGGGGTATATAGTACTCTGCGTGTCCGTCCCTCCGTCCATCCTTTCGTCCGTCCTTTCGTCCGTTCGCGTGTCACACGACGCGGAGCAGAACTCGGAAACTATTTAACTTAGGAACTTTAGATTTGGTATGACTGTTGACAGTATGGTCTAGTTGTGCCTTTTTCGGTGTTAGAAGTCCAGGGTGCCCATTAGTTAAAGTCAGGGTGGACGATGTTCTCCAGTCTCCACTATTTGTTATATTGGTTGAAATGGTGTTTACACCCCGACAGCGATCCATTACTGATGAGCTCTGAAAAAGGACCGGAAAAGAGCCGTCATCTGTAGCTGCTGTAATCCTGTAAAAACGTCTACCAATCACTGCCTAGCGGTGCGCTTGGAAAGAACCAATCAGATGCCTCCCTGCACTCCCTGCTCGTACTCTACCTTTGGCGTGCACCAGCCTGAACTCAAAACGCGTCGCCGCCGCACGTTTCCTGGAGAATGGAAGAGAAAACTCAGCACTGCAGTAGCACTGCCACGGCGGCAAATCCCTACTTTAGTAGGGGTCAAGCAGTGAGCGGGGGGGTATGTGAGCCATGCTCTGCCTTGTTTGTACCAGCCTGTTAATGTTTTTATTTCTGCTGTAAAGTTGGGGATTTTAACATGGGGGGGTCTACAGGGATTGACTCGCTTTTGGATCCTCAAGTGGTCATTCGAAGAACTACTTTTTTCTTTGGCACTTCCGCAATGGCTTCAGTTTTCAGTGCCGAAGGTTGCCGCTTGGTCTGGACAACCAGTTATAGGATACTTTTGGCCCCTGGTCCTAAAGTTTCTTGCTAAAAATTACACATTGCTGTGTCCTCTGTAGCTTATATATATATATAAGCTGAGGAGGAGTTATCTGTCGGGTGGCAGGGTGCTCTTATTCCAGATAAACTCCTTCCTCCAGATAGCGTAGAGTGCAGACAGGTGGCTGCTCACAATCTTCTAGTGGAGATAGAGGGGCGGGCCGGGCAGGGCCGCTCTCCAGGCCGCTGATAGGGAACTTTATCAGCTCTGATGACACATCGGCTCAGGATACCTCCGGCACGATTTTGTCAAATCTGACACAAGTGGCTCCAGTTTTTTTTTTTATAAAATTGTCTTTGTGGTAATCTGTTTGAAGATTAAAGGTTTGTCTCGTACGTTATCAGGTAGAAATACATCTGGTTATGTTTTGGCATTTATGACTTTGAATTTTGTTTTGTTTTTAAGTCACACTAAAATGAAAATAAAATATTTCTTTTTTGCCTTTATACCTTAGTAGACATACTCCTATTTGACATTTATGGAAGATGGGAACTCACTAGTGTCGACATAGATGCAAATTAGAACTTTATAAGACTAGGGATGCACCGATACCACTTTTTTTCAGACCGAGTACAAGTACTTACATTTGGGTACTCGCCGATACCGAGTACCGATACGAGTACCGATACGAGTACTTCTCTGTGCCAAAAGACCCTCGTTAACAGCCAGCTGGAGAGTGTGAGCGACACATGGCAGGCTGGGGAGTCCCACATACGAGGCGGTGCGCCGCCACCGGCTCTAGGTCGGCTTGGAAAGGCTCGAGGCGAAGGTGGCTCGCGGCCGCAGCTTTACAGCGCTCCCCGCCCGGACCTCGCCGCGCCGTGACGGGGCTCCCTGCTCAGTGCACCCCTACTGCGTTGTGCCGCAGCCCACGTAAAAGGCGCCAGTCTTGAAACACGGACCAAGGAGTCTAATGCACGCCCGAGTCAGAGGGTGCAAGCAAAACCCTGTGGCGCAATGAAAGTGAGGGCCGGCGCGCGCCGGCTGAGGTGGGATCCCGGCCCCGCAGGGTGATTTTGTTGAGAAAACATAGAATGTCAATTTCCTGTTACTCAACTCTTTATTCAGAGTCTGAAGTTCCTCACCAGTTTTCTCTGGTTTACACCTGTCCCCCTGTCCCCCCCCGTCCTGAGAGTGATATAAATGACGCTCAGCCAGTCACATATTCTCAGCAGTCTGTCAGCGTGACAGAGCGGCTGGTCAATCAAACGAGGATGATTTATTTGTCAGGTAGCTGCTTCACACTCTCAGTGTCGGGACTCAGGTGAGTCAGTCCTGAAGTGGCTTTTCTAAGGTGACTGACACGATAAATCAGGCATGATGACAACAGCTGTCTGAGGCGTGTGTGTGGTTTAGATTTCCATCTGTTACGTCTCCCTGCTTCGGACTGTTTGACAGACTCTTGTGATTCCTTCAAACTTCAATTTAATAAAACTGTTTTTTTGGTGGCACTTATTTAATTTCTGTGATTGCATTTTTTTGAAAAAATAAAGGGACGTTATGTAATGTTCTATCAGCACGTACTGTAACTGTGACGAGAAAGACTAAACTGATAGATCTGGCTCATCAAATAATGAAAGTGCACTTGCCAGTCGAGCACCGCAAATAATACAGTTTACAATAATAATGGTGGCAGATTCAAAACACATTATTTTTTGAAACAACAGGTCCTTGATTTCAGACAAGAGGGAAACGAAAAAGAGGCTCTTATAGACCTTCAATTTTTCTGGCTGAAATGACGATGATGATTTGAACAGCTTTCGGTAGGTAAATGCTGTTAGCTTGATGAGTTGGTTAATAACACCGTCTCCAGCCAGCCCTGTCTTCTACAAAATGACATCCTCATACAACTAAACTGCATTCTCAATTACGTCTCGAGGGAAACTCATTTTCTCCCAGATTATGGTCACATTTTAAACACGTGCTTAACGTTGTAAATTAAAACAGAACAGGAGGGAGGAGTACTGTAGAAAGAGAGAGAGAAGAGGCTGAAGAGGCAGAGAGAGGTTCAACAGTTTTGCATTGAACAGTATTAAAATATGTTATTAACTATGGTAACACATTAGTTTAACAGTATTACAAATATAAATGATAGTTTTCACATAATATATCATTCTATTCATTGATTTATTTATAATATAATACATATTATGCTATAGTACATATTTATTAGGGGTGTAACGATTCATCTACTACATCGATGTATCGATTTATATTCCTACGATCCAACTACATCGATAGGTACTCGGCAAGTTGTCCTTCACGGGAGACGGATATCGATATAAAATCGATTGTATGGATACTGAGGATTTGCACCTTGTATTTAAGGACGACAAACGTTACATGAAAGTGTTTTTTAGCACTTTTATTAGTAAAGAAATGTTAAACGTTACTCCGGTTCACTCTCCAGACGTGCGCCAGCTTGCCAGCTCTACCCCTCTGCAGCACGAGCACGCATCCATGGCGTGCATGCAGACGGACGGCGGTCTGCGTGAGCTGCGTGAGCTGCTGGCACTGCGGTGTAGAGGAGCCGGTCGGCAGAGTTTCAAGTGCTATCAATCCACTTGACGAGGGCGGTTTCACCCACAGGAGCTTTCCCTGTGCGCTGTCGTTTTTTTCATTCAGAGAAAATGACTTTCCTTTCCCCCTCATGATATCTATGTGCACACAGCATCAGCGTCACGTATCCAGCCGGAGAGCAGACGGTCCGAGAGGCAGATTATCACGGGACTAAAGTAAAAAAAAAAAAAGAGAGAAATTCAACTAACGCTAGTCTAACGTAGTTTTAAAATGTAGTTCCGTATGTTTTCACGCCTGTCGGTGACGCCGCCCTCGTCAAGTTTAACATTTCTTTACTAATAAAAGTGCTAAAAAAACACTTTCATGTAACGTTTGTCGTCCTTAAATACAAGGTGCTAATCCTCAGTATCCATACAATCGATTTTATATCGATATACGTCTCCCGTGAAGGACAACTTGCCGAGTACCTATCGATGTAGTTGTATCGTAGGAATATAAATCGATACATCGATGTAGTAGATGAATCGTTACACCCCTATATATTACCGTGATAAATAGTAGAATAACAACACAGATTTTTCAGTTCACCTTTCAGAAAGGTTTTACAACGTGGGTAGCTGCTGGGAGCATCTCGACACTCTATAGCTCTGGACTATTTGTTCCAATACACAGTAACAGCCTGGATAGTGTGTTGAAAGGCCTGAAGAGTCACAGGTCAACAGCCAGCAGATTTATTATGCTCCTCTGCTATAGAGCTGTAAAACATTAGTTGTTGCACCTTTTAAAGAAATAACTGACTATAATTCTCCGTAGCAGCAAACATGTGTTTTCCTTAAATCAAGTCCCCGGTGGGTCCGCTGTGCCTCCACAACCAGCACCGTGTGTGTGATCCAGATTCAAGGCCCCAGACAGTCCCCCCCCTGAGAAGAAAGTGCAATCAAAATGCCAGTCACACTGCCAGGCCCTGACAGATAGGATGGTCATGGGATACGCTTCACACAATCTGGACCGCTCGTGGCTGTCCACGCCGCCGCTACCACCCCACAGAGACGAGAAGAGTTCATCATTTCCACAGAATCTCGTTCAGCTCTCTGAACACATCTAATCTAGCAGACTCTCTCTCTCTCTCTGTGTGTCGAGTGTGTTCAGTGAATGCAAGACAAAAAGTTTCCATCTGTTCACCTATAATCACGCTGCTTCCTCTGGGATATACCACAGCAAACACTGAGCTTATATGCACTTTAGAAAAATGAGACTTTGATCTGAAATCTGGAACGTATCCAAGCAGCAGATTATGTACACGGATCTTAAAAAGACACATGTCTGGATTAGTGACGAACGATTTACCTTTTCAAAGGAATTACCGTACAAACAGTTCAAACTGAGCTAACATGTTCAACATGTGTGATTAAATGCTGGACATAATGATGTTGTTCCTGGCTGAGTGGACATTTATCTGACTTACATCACATCAGTCACAGTCGTGTCATGTTGAAGCACTTTGTCTCATACGTTAAAGGATTCAGACCACATGGAGAGCAATGGACTGTGTTTACTCGTTCACGTGCCATTGACAGACATAGGGTCGGTCCCATATACTGTATAGAAGAAGTGGACGTAATCTCCGTGATGTCACCCATTGGTTTGTGGACTGCCGTTTTAAAGCCTTGAGTTTGGCATTTTGGCCGTCGCCATCTTGGTTTTTTTTGTGACACGACAGGTTGAAAAATTACAAAGTTGGGGTTTATTTAAGTTCAGCTTGACTTCATTTTTTTTTACTTAAATCTTTTTGTTGTTCATTTTGTAAATATGTAAATAGTTACATTGTGATATCATAAATATGCAAATTAGCAAGTCCCGCATACGAGGCGGTGCGCCGCGACCGGCTCTAGGTCGGCTTGTAAAGGTTCGGGGCGAAGGTGGCTCGCGGCCGCAGCTATACAGCGCTCCCCGCCCGGACCTCGCTGCACCGTGGAGAAAAGGTCGGGGCTCCCGGTGCGACTGTCGACCAGGGCGGACTGTCCTCAGTGCGCCCCAACCGCGTCATGCCGCCAGATCGGGGCTCGGCCCACGTAGAGGGCGTCAGGGGTCTGCGGTGATGTCGGCAAGCCACGGAAACACGGACCAAGGAGTCTAACGCGCGAGTCAGAGGGTGCTAACAAAACCCTGTGGCGCAATGAAAGTGAGGGCAGGCGCGCCGGCTGAGGTGGGATCCCGGCCCAGCGGGGTCGGTTGCACCACCGTAAAGTGGTATGCCGTTGTATCGGAGCCGTTTTGCGAGTACGAGTACGAGTACATGAGCACAGTATCGGACCCGATAGCGGATACTGGTATTGGTATTGGTGGATCCCTACTGTTAACATACCTCACACCACAGGAACATCTGGAAAGATAATCTTGAGAATTATTAAAGGGACTATTTGTAACTTTCAGAAATGCTTGTTAACAGCGACACTTGTGGCCGTGAAATCAACGAAAGTCAGCGTCGGGCTCGCGCTTGCTCGC
>CAKAKR010063509.1:0-28154 GCA_916700685.1 Adelosebastes latens
CTGATAACCGCTAACTTCTTTAGGAGCCGCTATTGTTGCCTCTCCGTGTTGTCGTGTCACACACACCTAAACCACGGCAGTAGCTCCTCACAGGATGCTGATTGGTCTGCATTACGCATTAATTGAAGCCTCATGAGATGTATTTTTGAGTGATCTCATCATATCACGAACAATACTGTAACCGCAGGTGTCGCTAACAAATGAAGTCTCAAGGATTACAACTTCAAGGTTGGGTAAATCCGGTGGTGTTGGTGAAATGTTTAGAAAGTTAACGGTGACACAAGACAGGATGTATTTACTTTAACATATTTTAAGCAGAATGGGGATCTTTCCTCAACCTTCGAGCCTAATCCTAACCTGACCTGCCAGATGGTTTGTTACTCAGAACCATTTGAGAAGTCGTCATTGGAAACTGTTTGGGAAAAAAGGCATGCACTTTCAAAAAATATTTGGCAGGTGATTGGATGAACCATCTGTCAATCAAACTCTTACCGAAGCCAGTTGGGAGAAGAGTGAAAAAACACTTTTCCATGGAGAAAAGCCTTCAGTGCCGTTCTTTGCTCTGGAGAAATACTCTCCAGTTCTGAAAAAAAACTGATGCTATAGCAGCATCTATTCGCTAACCTCTTTAGGAGCCGCCATTGTTGCATCTCCGTGTGTTGAAGCCGGACAAGATGGATTTTTGTGAGACCTCGTCATATCACGAGAATCCAGCTGCTGTAGTGCAATTTCACTTTGTTGTGCTCAGCTTTACATGCATGAGCAACTGCTGACTATCAGATGACAACAGCCGTTTGTCAACACCCATAATCCCTCACTTTGCGATTTGGGGTTATTTCTTCAGGTTGGTTTGCATTTTATAATATAAGGAATCAGATCACAGGTCTCTAACATGAGTTTGAATAAAATCCTCCAGTGCTCCCTCTTTTAATCCCTAAAGTTATAATGCTTAAAAACAGCAGGGGAACAAGCTGTTTAAGCTTTTTGGTGGTGAGCGTTTTACCAAACAGTTGCCTATTTACACATGCAGCAAACAGAGCAACATTAATGGAATGTAAATCCTTTTAGCTCTGTTTTGGTCTCTACCAACTTTTGAGAGTTATCTGGCTCTTTAGCTGCTACAGTAGATGTTCAACTTTCTTCAGCAGCTATAGTCTTTAACTGTGTCTGTCTGCAGTTTGGTGCCGGGCAGGTGGTTTAGTGTCAGTGGGTTTTTACAGCTTGTTTGATGAGAACAGCTGCCTGCGAGGTTGATTAGAGCCGTAAATCCAAAACAATGAGCTGAAACACTCAAAGGATCGAGCTGACTCTCTGTGACCGCTTTCACATTAAACATATTAATTTGGTCAGTTTTATAACACAGAATTATAGAGCAGCTTTAACATTTTAGTTCTGGCTGATTCGGTGACACCACCTCTCTGAAAGTACATTTCCCAGCGTTCCCTTCAAAATCACACATTATCTACCACTGAGGGCAACAAACACACCTTGAGGAGCTACTGGTGGAAAAGCAACTCTGCATATCATTAAATGTGCAGCACCAGCTTTAGACTTACACACATATCTAATAATCCAGCACGAAAAGGTGCACCAAAAGGCGTGTGAATGACACGATATTGCTCAAGGCAAAAGTGTGTAATAAGAACGCCCTTCTTGCTTTAGGCGTGTCATTTTCACACCATGTGGTTTTGCAGTGATGCTTGTCACGTGTTTTCCGTACTGATGTTACGTTATTTCCGTCTGTATTTTACTTAGTTGACGTACTTATTTTAGGCCCAACCATGACGTTTTTCCTAAACCTAGCTAAGTGGTTTTGTTGGCCCCTACCAACGATATCATGCCAAAGCATGTAATAGACCCGCCTGTCCACCAGAGGATAGCGTGTCAGTGTCATGTTTTGCCTCGCTGAGATGTGAATATTACACCTCTGTATTAATGTGCAGTATCAACAGGGGGCGACAAAGCCACTGACTTAGGATCAGGCAAGAAAACCACTTAGTTAGGTTAAAGGAAAATGTAAACTAAGTATGTAAACTAAGTAAAACATGTACAGAAAAAACGTAACGTCAGTGCAAAAAACGGTTGTCACCACAAAACATGTGACAAACGTCATTAACGGAACTTACAAAACAAAACATCGGTCTCGCACACCGGCCTCCTGCATGAAATCCCTGTTTTTGTTTGACCCATCCACCTCCCCCCACCCACCCCACATACTGTAAGTGGTCTTTCTTACTTTATGTCACTAGCTCGGAGCGTAGTACGGAGTACGGAGTATGGAAGACACGTGACATACGTCACTTCATAACACTGCACCTTCATACAGGCGTGTAATATTCACGCCTCAGTGAGGCAAAACGTGACACTGACACGCTGTCCTCTTGTGGACAGGTGGGTCTATTAAATGCTTTGGCGTGATAATACGCACATGCACTTTTCTTTGTGAATCCCGTGTTCGAATCCACGTGTGAATCCAGCGCAGGATTTGCAGATTGAACAACTATTGCTGAGAAAAATGCAAGCCATTAAAAATTGTGTTTAATAAAACTATCTTAATGATTAAAACTTGAACTACTTTTCATGACAGGTTGCAATTTAATTAGGCAAAAATAACAATTTTGTGTGTTTTTTATAATATATAATATATAAATCAAACTCTGGAAGCTGCACAGGCCCGAGCGCTCCCAAAACTTCAGTTGGTATATTTTTACAAGCAGAGATCTGACATGTCAAAGTCACAGTGCCAAGATTTCCTTTCGTGCACATCTCTCTTCCTTATATTTAATTTTCTCCCCTGGAGACAGTGATCCATTTCCATTAGGGAGTCATCTCACTGCTGTGTCCCAATGTGTGAGAAGGATTAAAGACTGTAGTTAAAGCGCTGGATATGAATACTGAACAGGATTCCATCACTTTGACTTCTCCGTTATTTAGAAACTTACATTTAGATGGTGTAGAAGTGGCATTTATAGTACGCCTGCTGAAAATCTGCTGTAATATCGAACTGTCTCTGAGATGATTTGTTTGCTAACTTATATTATTTTTTACTTCTTTTTCTATCACAATCATCACAGATACCATCTGGCATGTTTGAAACAATGCTGAGGGCGCTCCAGCCTCTATATTGTGATCATGTTAACTGCTCTAAAGTTGAAGAATACAGGTTCAATAAAAGATGGAGAGGTTTAAAAGATGCAGTTTGTTACTTCAGGGCTCAGCGTCAACCGGGATACATTTCCAATAAATGCATTAATGGATAGTGAAGCAGAGGTTTGACAATTATCTGAGGTTGAAAAGCTACGCGGGGTAAAATAAAGGCCACGTATTCTGTATGCTGTGAGTGATATTTAAAAGGGAGAAACTAATGAAACGCTGCAGCAGAAAGTTCCAAGTACTCAAACTTTCAAAAGTTCAGTTCTTGGTGGAGTTAACAAGATTTAAATCAGAGATCCTGCTTAATCTGAGAAGCTGCAGGTGGTCTGAGAAAAAAACTAAAAAAACGTCAAAACAATCACGATGGAGTGAGACAGAGAAACAAACACGAGGAGTTATGAAGAGGCAATCAACCCAGTTCTGACAGGTAATTGAGAACTTGAGTATCATCAAAATGCTTGTGGCAGATTTAGGAAAATCTTCACTTAGGAAGCGTATGTGCTCGAGCTGAGAATCTGCTTGATGAGGAGGGAAGACAAAAAAAGAAAACATCTGGAGGGTAAATGGAGGACAATCAGAGTCCAATGATGAGAAAATTAAGTCATTAATGGACAAGTTCGGTGACACAGTTTCACAGTGCAGGGACATAAAGGCTGTACTTTCTTTTTTTTCGTATTTTATTTTGTTTTTACATTTTATTTGAATCGATTCAATTATTGTTAACACCTTATTTAGTTTACTCCTCCTATGAAGCATCCATAACTGGTGTATAAATAGTTAAAGGAACAGTGTGTAACATTCGGTGAGCAGTTCAATGACCCTCCGAATGTATTTGAGTTAACAGCAGATGGTTAAATGCTCACTTTAAAGTTATCCGCAGCAGAAAAGCACAAACTTTTTTTGCATGTTAAATGAAAATCTATCAACAGCATCTGCTGAGTACAAGCAACAGTAAGTGGACCAAAAAGAGATTACAAGATAGAAAGACGATAAAGCTGCTTGGAGAATAATCCCCATTCCATTTAGAGAAAAAAACTAAAGGACGAGCTGAAGAAAAGTGAAGGCTAAAGAGAAAGGGAGAGAAGATTGTGTGTGCCGGTGCCCTAAAGCAACAACAGACGATCCGCAGATGCAACAAAGTGAAATTAGGCTGCGTGTCGGGAACATTACTCAGCAGAACAGTTGTTTGCAGCCGAGTGGATCAAAGGTGTTCACTCGCGAGGTGCCTGGTCAGGTTTTTTGGCAGATGCTACCCGTCCCAGAAAGCTGAGCGCTCGCCACTTTTCTAACCTCATTTGGCACGTACTGCTTTAATGTTCTCCCGTTTGGAAAATCACCAAAGACCTGAACATTTTCAAAGGCAGATGTCGTTGCTCTCAGATATGCTGGAAGTTGTATTGTGTCATGTAGACAGGAGGGGCCGACGAGCAACATGATCACAGACTGAGGGAGGCGCTGACAAGGATTAATCAGGACAGGATTAAAGAGGAATTTAAATCAGAAGACTCACAGGCTACACAGGCTAATGGATGATTACAGGAGAAAACCCATGCTATTGGGAAAGCAAAATATTGCATCATGGTCTAATTCTGAATGGAGTCGTGCTGCTGGCAGTGGGCTGACGAGCATATTAATATCATGGGCTGGGGGAGTAAAAATCCAATGGAAACACTAAAAACCGCTTCTTAAACAGGTCAATGATAATATACAGAAAAAAGAGAACATCCATCTAATACAGAAAAGTGAGAAAAACGAATATGTGGACAAATACAGACCCTCAATATCATGAAAAACTAGGGCTGTCAAAGTTAATGTGATAATAACGCAAATTCGTTTTAAGGCCACTAATGTCTTTAACGCAACTTGCAATCTTTAGGTTGTAGCGGACTTAGTTTTAAAGCTACAGTGAAGATACTGGTGTCATATGAAACTAGAAAACCTAAAGAATCCATTGGTACCAACCATGTCATACTAGCTTTTCGCGAAGGAGGTTAAATAACGCTCCAAACTTACACTACATTTTGGCGAGGAAAAACTGTCATGGCCATTTTCAAAGGGGTCCCTTGACCTCTGACCTCAAGATATGTGAATAAAAATGGGTTCTATTGGTACCCACGAGTCTCCCCTTTACAGACATGCCCACTTTATGATAATCACATGCAGTTTGGGGCAAGTCATAGTCAAGTCAACACTGACAGCGGTTGTTGCCTGTGGGGCTGCAGTTTGCCATGTTATGATTTGAGCATATTTGTTATGCTAAATGTAGTACCTGTGAGGGTTTCTGGACAATATCTGTCATTGTTTTGTGTTGTTGATTTATTTCCAATAATAAATATAAACATACATTTTCATAAAACAGGCATATTTACCCACTCCCATGTTGATAAGAGCATTAAATACTTGACAAATCTCCCTTTAAGGTACATTTTGAACAGATAAAAAATGTGTGATTAATCACAATTAAATATTTTAACCGATTGACAGCCCTACAGTATGAAGAACACAAAAAAAGGTTTGGATTGGCAGCTACTCTGGAGGGAGCAAAACACAGGAACAGATGAGATGATTGGCATTAGAGTGAACAAGTTAGAGGCTGGATCTCATGTAAATACAGACAAAATACTGATTGGATGATTCAAATTGGATGATTTTTTTTATCTGTAATAGTTTAAATGTCATGGTCTTGGGTTTTTCTTTAGTCTGTCTCCTGTTTTATTTTGAAAGTGTCATGTTTTGCTTCCTGCCTTTGTCCTTTTCCCGCCTGTTTTCCACCACACCTGAGAATCATTAGTTAATCTGTTCCTTGTGTATTTAGTCAGTGTGTTTCCCTGTTTCAGTGTCCTCTGCCGGTTTGTTCTTAGTTTAGTTTTTGTTTTGCAATTATCCTTTGTTCTTGCCTCCGCCTGCTCCCTCACTTTGGTTTCCTGCCTATTTTTTGGTACCAGCTTTGTGTTAAATAAAGCTGGCCTTTTGCCTGGACTCCAGCCAGGCTCTTTGAACCGAAATTGTGCCAGTAAAGCAGGGAGGGGAATAAACCCGAGGTGTATCTTAGTATAAGAGGGAATGGTGAGTGACGGAGAAGACGGAAGGTGTGAGGGAGTGAAATCTTTTCTCTGAAATCCACTTTTGCCTAAAACTGTAGGAGGCATGTGCCACTTTCCTGAAGTTGTCAAATATTAAAGCTGAGAGTGTACCGCACATTACAGGCACCTCCAAGCCCTGAAGAAATGCAATAAATGAAGGAAGAACAAATCCATTTAGTCTGATGGCGGGCCTCTGCCGAAGCATAGCATCTTAAGATGAATCGTTCTGTGTCATTAGTTTGAGCATACCCCGGTACTGTAGCTGAATGCTGAACTAAGCTAAAACAACAAACATGTTTGTATTAATTAGCTGCTCACCTCCTGTGGAGGCTGAAATGCCTGATGACAAAGGCTTCATTTGTTTCCGTTAGTACAGAGCGTCCTAAAGTGGTAGCTATACATCAACATTTTACAATTTCACTGTTTTTGCTTTATTGGCATAATGTGAAATATATTTTTGTTTCCGAATCATATCGAGAAAGAATCTGTTGATGCATGAAAAGTAAAAGTTCACACTAATAGAATAAAAATAGACATAAATCTAGTCTTCTGTTTGTCAGAATGTACATAAAAAACACAGGAAATGTACCACAGTACTCACATCACAACATTATCAAACCCTGTGTCATAAACTACACACTATATGTTCAACCCGATCTCACGGGAAGGCGTATAAATAGCACGACATTACACGGACATTCTGCGTGTCATGAGGACGCATTTTAGGCTTTTTGCGTGTCATTTGTACGACATGCAACAAAACTATGGTAACATCCGCAGTTAAGTACGTAAACTAAGTAAAACATGTATGGAAACAATAACAGAAGTATGTAAAACAAGTCACAAATGTCACAAAAAAATACGTGACAAACTTCACTAAAATAACTTGCAAAACAAAACTCCAGTCTCCTGATTGAAAGTCCTGTGTTTGTTGGACCCGTCCACCTCGACACCCGCCCGCCATGAGCAGTCTTTCTCTCTTTTTATTATACATCACTAGCATATTTATGTGGATGCGTTTACATTGCAGTCAATACAGACTACCTGGCGTACAGATGCAATAAAGGCGTTGTTATTGCACACAAAATGCCTTGCGCATTATCATGTCATTCATACGCCTTTTCGTGCGGACAGGCAAATATGTTAGTTCTGACTGTGTTTTGGGTATTTAGTATATAGTGCCTCATACTGAATAGGAAGTAAATGAAAAGTCAAGTATACTTTAAAACAGACTGAAATAGCTTGATTGATGTGTGTGTGTCAGATCTCTCACAGTATACGATGCAACAGTACAACAAACTACAGACTCTAAAATGACCACAATGTTGTCATCACTCTCTAGACTTTACAACCATCATGAAAGTACTGTAGGATCCATTACTGTAGTATTAGACTGCATTAGTTTTAACCAGGCAAACTGTCAACCGTCCTCCTGATAGAGCATAGTGCAGCAGTGTGTCATGACCGCTGTCCAAGGTGCTGATCCAGGAACCCTGAGGGATTCAGGAGCTGTCCGCGTTACTCACCATCCTCCTCCTGATAGGATTTGTCGTTCCAGACATCTGTTCTTTTAGGAACCGTTGCAGTAAATTCTGCTGTTTATCGAGCCATTTGGCACCATGCTGGCGTTTTTATTTATTTGTGTGTTTGATCTGTGTTTCTCTCTCGGTGCTGATATAACAGCTGCTGATTAGAATGTGCCGCCTGATGAGTCCACTGGACAAAAAGACGCTGGAATACACACTGATGTGAACAAAAGGAAAAATATGTATCAGAAGTTGCTTTTTCTTCTTTTTCTAACCAGTTTAATCATCTCATGACCCCTGAGATTTATTTTGTGACACTTTGGAGAGAAAAGCAAAAGTAAAAAAAAAAGAAAGTAGCTCCACCTCAACCAGCTATGACAGTAAAATGCTGCTAACACATTGAATCTAATAATGTTACATATAATAATATATTAGTCATATTTCTGTATTTTTTACCTAAGTAGGATTTTGAATGCAGGAATTGTAATTTTTACATTGTGATTTTAGTACTTATATAGAAGCACTGGGATTGGCAAATCATGCCCATGGATTCAACTATATAACCTCAGCCCCACTGAATTTTAAATTATGACGGGGACACTAATTTATCATTTATTATCAACTTCTACAGCTACTAACTTTATCATGTGACCCTTGGGGGGGCTCCGTAAAGCTGTCAAGGTCAAGCTTTTTCTTTAGGACTAGAAGTCATTTTTGTGTCGGGGTGTCGTGGTTATGTTTTTTGTCTATGTTGAAGATTAATCATTTTTACTGGGCTTTGTTCAGTGTTCCTCTACACAAAACCCCTATATCTCTATCTTTATCTTTCTTTAACAGAAAATCCAGTTCATCTAAGGACAAATGTCTGACAAATAAACAGACAAATGTGTGTAGAAAGAGTAAATCTGTCAGCGATGATGCATGCCCTCACTAAAAAACACATTTGGAAATTTAACAATGTGATTTTAGAGCTCACTCAACCAATAAATTTCGACCTCGTAATAGTTTTAAACACTGCAGTGTTACTCAGCCGTCACACTCAGACAGAAGTTTAATGGTCAGCAGTTGTGAAACATATCCGTTTTTCAAATAAAATCATTTAAATTATGATTTTTAAGGCGAGACACCCCAGGCAAAAACATAATACTTCATGCACTGATCAATTTTAAGATTTTGGGCTATTTTGCTTCCATAACATGTCTTCTTTCAAACTAGTGGAAAGAAAACATCCAAAATACTCATTTGGGTGTTTATTTTACTACTTTGTCTGTTTTTGTCTGTAGATTTCTGTTAAATTCATCAAGAGTTAGCATTAGATAATGCCTCATTTGCATATTTAAACATAACATTTCGGAAAACTTGCAATACAAAAAATAATTCTCTTAATGTAATTAATCGACGGTGGAAGTTTCATGGTGATATCTATTAGTTATCTACCAGTTATTACCCCATTCACCTGTATAGTGTCTTGCAAAATGAATGGACTTTTACAATACATATCTTTAAAGGCCGTTTTCTCCAAATTAGTTTTTTTGACATTTGAGCTATAAATCTCCACTTCAGCAGCACTTACATCCACCAAACTTTCCAATTTCATTCCAATCTATATTCTGGAGGTTTTTACAGAGGGGGTTGGTCATATATCATTCATAACCTGATTTATAGAACATTTTATTCCTAAAAACATGGCGAAAATTGATTATTTTTCTTTATGGCTGTTGGCTGTTATGTTCTGATTTATGGAGTGATAAAAAGACATTTCCTCTGTAAAAAATCTTTGACTCTAACTGTCAACAGAATGAAACAAGAATTTTGAACCTGGCT
Organism: Adelosebastes latens; assembly: GCA_916700685.1. Lineage (NCBI taxonomy): Eukaryota > Metazoa > Chordata > Actinopteri > Perciformes > Sebastidae > Adelosebastes > Adelosebastes latens. The sequence goes on from CAKAKR010063509.1 coordinate 9,587, forward strand.
TTATCCAATGTTCGGATATCTGTTCTGGAAATGTATGCAAATTAGCACATATTTAATAAGATAAGGCCTCATTTGCATATCTAAACCTACAAATTTAGAAAACTTGTAACGCAAAAAAGTAATCGTCTTAATATAAGTAATTAACTAGGGAAGTTTCATGGTTATTTTTAATCTATTCACCCATAGTGTTTCCCCTCAATGTCATTATTTTAAGAAATCCTATTATGAGAATCAACATTTCCTCAACTTATTTAAATATTTGAACACAAAGCTTTATGTAGATAATTAGGATTTGATGTTTTTAGTCACATTTTACATCTCTCCTGTTAATCAATACCCACATGTATTCCCACACACACCGTCCAGTGTAATCTCTTGCAATACAATCAATGTGTGTGTATCCTCTTTGAAGTTAAATATGTCTGGGTCTGGGCTCCATGTGTGGGACCCCCTGCCTTGAAGGGGGCTGCAGGGCTGTACTTTTCAGTCTACTCATTAACCACAGTTTGGGACTAGCGACTCACCAGCAATCTGCAGCACTGTGGGACAAAATGTGGGACTTTGTAGGGAGCTTTATCACTTCTAAAAGCTGACATGTAGTAGGCATTTTGTGAGCACAGGCCCGAAGCAGAGTCCTTCCCCTTTATCTCGAGAGTCATGCTTAATCATGGAGATAATGGAGATAAAGCGCAGAGAAGGAGAGGGGCAAAGCAGGAGACGACTTGTATTTAACGTTTCTACTTTTCTCTCATGAGACAGATCTTAAGCCACTCCTGTCTTCACTACAGAGGGGAGAGCGTTTCAGCTGCCAGGCAGCATCTCAAACTCCTCCGCTTGTGATTACGAGGTAGTCCAGGTGTCAGTTATAACCTTATCACAGGATATACACTCTCCACAGCACCCATAGTCATGCCATTACAGCTTAAACCACATCACACCTACCGCAGAGCTGCGCTCCATAGGAGGCATGTCTATGAAGTGTAAATGACTGCAGCAGGGGAGCATGATGTACACATGCCAAGTAAGGGATAAAAGTATACAGCGGGCGGATGAACTGGAAAAGACAGATAGGGAGAAGAACGCAACATGTCTGTGAAACTGTGTGTGCAGAACTCTGAGCCTCGTCTTCACTCTCAGAGGAGGGGACTTGCTGGCAGCTTGGTGCTTTCATTTTAGAGATTCAACAGACATCATGATGACTTCCCATCGCAGGGCTGTAAACCGTGTTTGCCACTCATGGGATGTCACAGATCTGTATTAGAGATGATATCCCTCAGCTGTTCAAGAGTTAGTTCATCAGATTTGTTTATTTATTTCGCTTTCGTCCTTTATTTGGCGGTTCAGAGGTGAGAAAAACGTGAGAAAGGTGTTTTATTCTGCTGTTAACATCACCTTAATTTCTACCTCTCACTACTGTGTTTTCTACTGGTGAGTTTTTCATATTAAATCATCACCAAAATCATCTCTGCTAATCTGAACCAAATCATTCATCATTTGTCAATGCAACAAAGTTTCAGCCCGGTTGCACGAAAAGGTGTGTGAATGACATGATGATAATGTGCAAGGCAAAAGTGTGTAATAAGAACGACGTTCTTGCTTTAGGCGTGTCATTTGTATGCCATGTAGTCTGTAATGACAGGATAAAAGGGGAGAAAGTTTGCTTATGGTGGGCGGGAGGGGAGGTGAATGGGCCAACAAAGACAGGACTTTCCACCGGTGTTCAAGACCGGTGTTTTAAGTTACATTAGTGACGTTTGTCACATGTTTTCCGTACTTCTGTTACGTTGTTTTTGAATGTATTTTCAGGCTGGTCTCATACACTGTCCGTATGAAAAGTAATGCACCGTAATTTGTATATATCCCACAAAATCAATTTGTATGTAATCCACATAACTGTGAACGAGGAAGTATAGAGAGGAGGTCCGGGTGGATTGGTGGGTCCAAAAATACCAGACTTTTACCCAGGAGACCGGCGTTCATGCCTACTCACTTAGTTTACGTACTTATTTTAAAGGACCAGTGTGTAACATTTCGGGGGATCTATTGGCAGAAATGGAATATAATATTAACAAGTATGTTGTCTTTAATGTATAATCACCTGATAATAGGAATTGTTGTGTTTTCATTACTTTAGAATGAGCTGTTTATATCTACATAGGGAGCGGGTCCTCTCTACGGAGTCCGCCATGTTGCACCGCCATGTTTCTACAGTAGCCCAGAACGGACAAACCAAACTGTGTTAACTTTTCCTGCTTGGGCCAGAGTCGATGACGTTACTCGCTCCCGTCGCCACCACTCTCACGCTCTTGCTTCACCACTCACTTCCCTCGTATAAACACACTCTACTCACTGACTCCGCTCCAAATGGCTCTGGAGAGGGACATTCGCGTTTTCAGCCACTGTAGCTCTCCAATGCGCTTGGCAGAAGCAGAGGCTTCAGTTGGTTGCAATCTCCTCACCTCAGAGCTAGATACCGCCAGATCCTACACACTGGACCTTGAAGGTCAACCATGATATTTTTCCTGAACCTAACTAATTGGTTTTGTTGCCTGAACCAAAGTGAATGGTTTTGTTGCCCCCTACTGCTACTACACATTAATACACCCGTGTAATATTCATGCCTCTGTGAGGCAAAACATGACACTGATATGCTATCCTCTGGTGGACAGGCGGGTGTATTACATGCTTTGACGCGATGTCGGTTGAAAGTTTATATCTGGTTAGGCCATCAGCTGTTGGTTACAATATTTTAATTTGTCACTGTAACATCCTTTACTCGCCTCCGCCTGTCTTCACTTGGTTGCTTTTACAGAAACTCATTAATTAATTGTTAATCATGCTTGTTGTTGTTTCTCTCTCCCTCTCCTTCAGGCACACAAAATGCTTTCACCAAAAACACGTGGCTCAGCTCCAACATAATGAAAGGAAACTACAGACTAATGCCATAACTAGGGTGCAGATTTTGAATTATTTGCAATCAGCAGGGTACAGTAGAGCAGTAATAGGGAAAATAATTACCTTTTGCAAGACATTAGGAGCTGATGCAGCAAACAACAAGCAAACAAGGTAAAGGCATTAATGGCTCTTCAGTTTTTCAGGATGTGGCGTGCAGTGTGTCAAATGATGCTGAGACTGCTTCAGCTTTTAGCTGCTCGTGTTTATCAGTTCTTCTTTGCCTCCCATGTTTTAGTGAAGAATCTACTCTTCATCTAAGTTTACCTGCCTCAATATTGTTGCCATTATCCTGTAAGTTCTTCTGGGCTACTTGTTTACTTTTTACTCCATTTCTTCCATCACTTTCACTTGTTTTTCCAAATCCATAAATGCAACATCAACACTCTTCAATGCTCGTTTACTTAGACATACAATTTAACACCAATAGTAAGAGACACATAAACAGTGTATTATACAGCATGTTTTAAAGGTCCAGTGTGTGGGATCTGGCGGCATCTAGCGGTGATCTGGCGGCATCTAGCGGTGAGGTTGCAGATTACAACCAATTGAAACTTTTCCTGTGTGCCAAGCGTGTAGGAGAACTACGATGGCCAACACAAAAAAAGTGGAAATGTGAATGGCCCTTTCTAGAGCCAGTGTTTAATTTGTCCTTTCTGGGCTACTGTAGAAACATGGTGGCCAGTTCCGTGGAGAGGACCAGCTCACTATGTAGATATAAACGGCTCATCAAACGCAAAAGTGTGTAATAGACTCACCTGTCCACCAGAGGATAGCGGGTCAGTGTCACATTTTCCCTGGCAGAGACGTGAATATCACACACCTGTATTAATGTGCAGTACCAGCAGGGGGCAACAATACCACGACTTTGGTTTAAGCAAGAAAACCACTTAGTTAGGTAAAGGGAAAACGTCATGGTTGGTCTTAAAATAAGTATGTAAACTAAGTAACACGTACGGAAACAACGCAACGTCAATATGGAAAACGTGACAAACATCACGAACGTAACTTGCAAAACAAACACTTGAAAGTCCTGTGTTTGTTTGACCCATCAGCCCATCATAAATGGTCTTTCTCACTTTATATACTATGTAGCTCTGAAGTTAGACTCACTACACAACATGTGACAACCGTCATGTGACAACCGTCACTACAAAACACTGCACCTTCATGCTGGCATGTAATATTCACGACACAAAACGTGACAGTGAAACGCTTTCTTCCGGTGGACAGGCAGGTCTACTACATGCTTTGCTGTGAGACTGGGCTGAAAGAAAACATACTTATTAATATTATATTCCATTTCTGCCCCTAAATGCTACCCACTGTTTCTTTAAATCTAACCTTTAAGTCACTTTTCAAGCAAAGTACAGGAGAAAGCTGTGTGAAGGTCATGTGGGGACAGTCTGTACATCATCCCATGTGGTCATGACTTCATGTATTTTTAGAAGGGGGCAAAACACTGTTTTTCCTACAGCGACCTTATAACATACTTGAACATCTGGTAACATCTGGTATATGCTCTTAAATTCTACTCATGCGGCATAAAACCATCTGCTGATACAGTAAAGCCAGATTAGGTGAAATGGGATTATATGTGCTTACTTGATCCTCTCTCCATGTTGTGTGAGAAAGAGTGTGTGTATTGTGGATCAGGACACTGTTTTTGTCCTCAGGTGAGAGTGTGGATGATGCAGAGTCCAAGTGTAGAGTTTACACTGTTTATCTAGAAGCACATTAAAGCAGGAACAAACTAATGATGGCCTTTTTTGCATGTCTTTCATGCTTCTGTCTTCACCATAATTTGTTCTGTTGTCATTAAATGTTCTGATTATTATTTTCACCTTGATGTGTTTTTTTCTTTCTTTCTTGCATTTGCTCGCGGTGATGTTTTGATCAGAAGCTTTGGTGTGTTTTTAATCTGCACAAACAGGATTAAAGTTGTTCTCTTTGTCCCTGTGTCATCAAGATAACACCAGCGAGGAAAACACCAATTAATACATCAATAATTATACATTAGAAGAGTGAGTGGGCCGTTGCCAGGACTCTGTTCCAAGAAAGACTAATTGAATAATAAGATTATTAAAGCCAGGAAAAGCACCGGACAGTAAGCAGCAGTGAGCATTCATTTCACACTGACAGCTGTAACAAAGTTAGTATTCTCACTATGAAATTATTTAAATTGATTTAAAAGATGAAAAATAAATCTTAGCTTGTCTCCTCGGGCAGTTTATTTTAGGATGATAAGAGTATATAAAACTAACAACAGCTAAAAACACTAAAGTTCTGTCAAGTTAATAAGATAAATCTCACTTTGGAGATCTAAGGAAAGAATATCACTTTATTTTCAATTGAGGAAGTGGATTTACATATAAATTTGAGTTTTGTTCAGTCAGGATGAAGCTTATCTTCAGTCTCGGGACAAATGTCCCGTTGATGTTGAATAACAATTTCACACACCGGATATTACTCCTCACCTCAGTCTTCATCACAAAGCCTCCGTGTGTGTTTCTGTCAGAGTGCAGCTTCTTCACAGTTTGCTGCTGCGGTGAACTCTGCAGCATGTCACACCGCCTGCAGCACACACTGATAGTAAATATGGGTTTCTGCACACAGAGCTGCTGTCTGCAGTTAATTTATATCCAAACTGTTTGTTTTGAAGTTTCCTTTTACAGCCTCAGGTACATTCTGGTAATATTGTGGAAGTTGATTGTAAATAACTTTTCAGTGTACAGCACTGCTGTTAACTCGCTCCTTCGCTTTCTGTACGCTATGTCAGTGAACAGGCTACTGAGGAATATACACCGATCAGCCATAACATTATGACCACCTGCCTAATATTGAGTAGGGCCCCCTTTTGCTGCCAAAACAGCCCTGAGCCGTCGAGGCATGGACTCCACTAGACCTCTGAAGGTATGCTGTGGTATCTGGCACCAAGCCGTCAGTAGCAGATCCTTTAAGTCCTGTAAGTTGCAAGGTGGGGCCTCCATGGATCGGACTTGTTTGTCCAGCACATCACACAGATGCTCGATTGGATTGAGATCTGGAGAATTTGGAGGCCGAGTCAACACCTCGAACTCGTTGCCATCCACATGATGTAAAATAAAACGTGATACATCAGACCGGGCCATCTTCTTCCATTGCTCCGTGGTCCAGTTCTGATGCTCACGTGTTCACAGCACGAGCACCCTGACCGGTCTGCGGCTACGCAGCCCCATACGCAACAAACTGCAATGCACTGTGTGCTCTGACACCTTTCAATTGTAACCAGCATTAACTTTTTCAGCAATTTGAGCTCCAGTAGCTCTTCTATTGGATCGGACAACACGGGCTGGCCTTCGCTCACCACGTGCATCGATGAGCCTTGGGTCTGACCCTGTCGCCAGTTAACCGGTTTTCCTTCCTTGGACCACTTCTGGTAGGTCCTGACCACTGCAGACCGGGAACATCCCACAAGAGCTGCAGTTCTGGAGATGCTCTAACCCAGTCGTCTAGCCATCACAATTTGGCCCTTGTCAAAGTCGCTCACATCCTTACGCTTGCCCATTTTTTCTGCTTCCAACACAAAGTTCAAAATGTTCACTTGCTGTCTAATATATCCCACCCACTGCCAGGTGCCATTGTAACGAGATAATCAATGTTATTCACTTCACCTGTCAGTGCTCTTAATGTTTTGGCTGATCGGTCAATATTCAGATTCAATAATTGATAATAAAGAAAAGAAATTCAATACAGCAGCCAATGGACAAAGTGCGAAACGCATCGAACTAAAATGGAAGTCTGTCCTTCGATTTTCTCGACTACTGTTCCTCCGATCTACTTCACATTTGGCGGGCGTATTGGTGAGGTCCCAAGGAAGTGCAGTGTTGAGTGCGAGCTCTTTGAGATCTACAGGACGTATTTATTAGTAGTGCATTTTTGTACACACTCCGAAATGCATTGAAAGGGGACCACTATTAAAGGGTAACTGACAACATTATGGAAGGGACCCTACAGAGAAATAAAATGTTTTCTTACCTTTCGCTTTCTGTGAGTGAGAGTAGGAGAGAGGAGTGTTGGTGTTGTCAGAGTTTGTTGTGTTGGAGTACAGAAAACGTAGCTTAGTGTTATCTAAAAGATTTCCAATGTCATGGCTGAATATTTAGCTGATGTAAAAAATGTAGATGCGACGCAAGATTTCACAATGAGACTATTGTTACGAACTGCAGCTTTAACATTAAACAGCAGAGTCATGAAAGTGAGACGTCAAGCACAGACCTGATTATGGAGACTGTCGGGGGTGAGGGAACTTATTTGCATGTGGTTCTGCCTAATGGTTTAATTGTGATTATAAAGGTGTGAATATATGGCTGCAGTCTGCATTTGTGTCACATTAGTGCTGCCAGAAACCCTCCATGCAGCCGGGTGCAGATGCTATATGTGTCAGAAAGACTTTAATCCAAAGACATCATTAGGAAGAAGCATCATAATCACCATACAATGGAGGGAGAGAGAGAATGACAGCCACGGAGGGTAACTGGGGAGAAAATACAAGGGAGACGGGGTGAAAAAGAAATCAGGGAGAGCAGGATGACAGAGAGCTTACTGAACAAAGAACATATGAGACAAGAGGATGAGGGTGAGCAAGGATGGCAGCGAAGGTGAGAATTCAAATAAAACACATCCATCCGCAACTGCAGCTTTGTTTTTCTTTTTTTTTTTTTTCTTCTTCTTTCAACTCAGGAACTCTTTCAGAGGACGGAGAGAAAGGAAAAGCAGTCGTGTATTCTGTGAATGATGGAGAGGCTGCCATGATGCAATTTTAGCAATCACTTCCCACACAGCTGGGCCCTTTGTGCTGTCTGAACAACCCTGCCTTCCTGTGCACAGTCCACACAAACAGGAGCATGAATGTGTGCGTGGAGTTTCAGTACGCATTTCATTTAGAACTTTTTAACAAGTTCATTACTATAGGTAAAAAAGGTGAAGATGAAAACAAAAGAGCGTTTATGTGTGTCTCGTGTTTGACTGAGGTCATTTCCAGTGTTCAGTTATCCAACACTAATTTAGGGATTAAAACTTGAGTTCAGGGTTTGGATTGGGCCGAGCTTTGACGCTCGCAGCACTATCGTTCGAAAATGGCCAAGGCCGGGTTTGAATTGACTTGTTTACATATTATGTCGTTGGTATAAGAGTAGCGCAATGTGTGTGTACCGAGTGTGTGAGAGTGACAGAGAGAGACGGTGGATGCACTCTGAGCAGATCAGCTGTTGGCGATCGCGGCAGAGAAGAAATTGGCGGTAAAGTTGTCACGTGTTATTAAATGTAGCGTCACACACGCAGGCGCAAACGAAAAATTCTGCGGTTTAAGTACACGTCATGAATCTGATTTCCTGTCTCAAGAACAAACATAAGAGGACAACAAGGCCTGGCTGCAGAGGGTGATCTCTAGGGTTGTCCTGAATACCTTTTTTTGGGGCTTCGAAGCTTCGGTGAGAAATATTCAAAAGGTATTCGAAGCTTCGTGGAGCAGCATGCCTGACACGTTCTTCTATCTGTCTGTCTCCATCTCCCCATTTCAGTGCCCGGGACAGAGAATAATTCATAATAAATAATGTTGAATATGAATAATGTTGTGGGATTATTCCTTATCTCATGGGCTATTTGGGGATTTATACATTATTATAACATACTTAAATATAAAAATGAAGCATTCGGGTCAGCCCTAGTGATCACCCTGGGGTCCAAGCTTTAAGGAGAAGCAGTGCTCAACCCTTCAGCAGCTCTATGAGCACAGGACAGTGATGAAAGCAAGTAAAATTGGGAGGGAATCACAACTCATAACTTCATCACCTGCTTTCAGATCCTGCCCTCCGGCAAGAGATATGCTGCCTCTGTATTTAAAACAAACCGAGGCAGGGCCAGCTTCATCCCCTCTGCTATTAAGCTACCTAACAAACATAACCCCCGTTGCCTGGAGGACCTGGACATGTAGTGCTATCTACTATCTTCTTACCTACCTATCAGTATCAGTACTACTTTGGACCAGTGGCTACTATAGGAGACATGTAGCCCATGAAGACCACTACTTTCCAGCCTACTTTCCGGCTGACTTGCCTGCCAAGGTCATGAGCTCACACCGGTTTGTCAACATTAGTGCGAGGCTGTGGCTCATTTTTCATTTGTGTGCCGAACATAAGTAGTAGTGGAACATTGTGTCTGGTTCCAAATTGCAAAAATGAAATTACATTATAAACACTGTGGTATTTTTCTCAACTGCCACCATATGATAGAGCGAGTTGTGAGTTATGACTAATTACTCTTTAACTATGCAGTTTGCCAACAGCTGGATTTCCATGGGACCACATTAAAAAAATCCACCGTATGTGCTGGATTAGCGGGCTCTCTCTCTTTTTCCCCTTTCAATTTTAGTCAGTCTACTTTATATGACCCATAACAATGCCATATTTTGAGACTGTTTTCCATTTCCTGCTCTGAACATGTAGCTCTTTCCTCGGGAACAAGAACAAAGTGAAGAAGAAGTGGGTGGTTACCATGGGCAGTAATATCCACTGCGGCTGAAAAAAGAGACCGAAAATCCAAAAAAAAGACGTCACGACTCGCCCACACCAAAGCACAGAGCGCCGAGCACAAAATATGTGACTGCAGGAAAATTATTTGCACAGTGATGATTAAGATTTTCTATTATAAAATATTTTAATACACTCTGCGAGGTGACTCATCCATGTGCTTTAGCCCCACAGGTCCTTCACTCCTCTTTTCCTGAACATCCAAACTGTTTTTTTTTTCCTGTCTTCGAAATTCATAACAGCTGTAATTTCCTGGTGATTAAATAAATCATGTTCAATTTAATGTGCTTTCAAGTATTTGGCCTGTGTGTGTTTTTTACAACATGAAGAGAGAGGAAGAAAGGAGGCAGTTCTTCGCATAGACACACAATGTCAAAGGATTTAGGATAAAGGAGTGACACCACAGAGGCATTTTAAGGTACATTTGATACACTGAACGTCTGCATCAAAGCTGATTTATTTATAGCTTAACTTCAGCAAATAGGTTCTGTCACAAAGTGTTTTTCTTTAGAGACGCCAGCGACATACAAATTGAAAGAAGAAGACATCAGTCTGGCTCTGATGTGGAACTCTTCAAACACTGTACACATGTTGAATTGACGGAAAAACAAAAACAACAACCATGAATGAAATGGCTGCTATGGGGACTAACATCATCACACATGAATACAGTTGGGCTCATTGGATCCAGAAGAGTCTCAACTTTACAGTGATAGCCAAATTATGTAATTCACGACTGTTTAGAGACCCCAGTATGCATAAATATTCAAATACACCATTTTAGTGTAGGTGAAAATAACACATCTGTACTGCATTAAAGAAATTGCATGTTTTTTGCCCCAAACTGCATGTGATGTGTCTGTAAAGGTGAGACTGATGGATACCCATAGAACCCATTTTCATTCACATATCTTGAGGTGAAAGGTCAAGGGACCCCTTTGAAAATCACCATGCCAGTTTTTTGGTTGGTATCAATTCATTTGATACCAGTATCTCCCCTCTAGCTGGAAAATTCAGCCTGCAATAACCTCCGAAATACAGAATAGCATCCGGGCCCACCGGCGGGCCGTCAGAGTTTTAAGGGGTTAAAATTTAACAATCTGATAAGAACAGTTTTTTTTAAATTATTTTCTTTTAAATTGAAGACACAGAGTATACGATAATATATGTAATATAATTAAGTAGGGAAAGTCTTTTTTTAAACCACTAGGATTTGAGAATGTCTTACTTTGACACTTACTGTGGCAGTATCATAATAAGACACCCTAAAGATATATTACGAGCATTTTGGTGTGACAAAAACATTTTTAAATCATTCAGTCATCTTAAGGACTAAAAGTTGCATGATGTGTTTTCAAATATACCATACCCGCTTATTTTTCATGTTTTATCTCTTCAACTGCAGAGTGTTTTATCTGATTGACGCTGATCATTTCAAAGTGAAACATTCGTTTTCGGATTCATTTCCTGTCTTCCAGACGACCGTTGGTTTCAGTTAATCTCTATGAAAATGAATTTGCAGAGATTTGAAGATGTCTGCCATTAGCTCATCCATTACAAAATGAACCTATCGACATATGTGTCTATTTAGACAACGGGCATCAAGACTGTTTACAACTGAGGATTCCTTCAATGAATGAGCTGCCTGTAGAGTCAACCTACGTCTTAGAGAAGTATTTGTGCAACATTAAATCCAACCTGCCTAAACTTTGTCCATCTGGCCTCGGGTTTTGATTAAAACAAAGCATGAACAGGTTTTGCAAACATCACACACACACACACACACACAATGCGCAGGTGGTTTAACACACTCACCAGCGTGGGTGTATTAAAAGATGCAGACAAACAGCCAAAGCTCCCATCTGGACCAAATTGCCCCAAAACATCAATGTCCTGCAAATACCTTTTATCTTCAGACGGAGACGTTAACCCCCTGAGAGGGAAACATTCATACAGCTGCAGCAACAGGATAGAGCTGGAATATGAAAGTAGCTTTAAGAGAGCGGGTTGTTCACATCCATATTGGGTAAACAGTGTCGGACTTACATCCCTTTTTATACACAGTTTCCCACTTTAAGTAAATACAGAAGGAAAAACAGTTTCATTTTTAGAGTATAGAAAAACAGAACAAGAGAAAATATACACCGATCACCCATAACATTAAGACCACTGACAGGTGAAGTGAATAACATTGATTATCTCGTTACAATCCAATCAAGCCTCTGTGGGATGTGCTGAACAAACAAGTCCGATCCACGGAGGCCCCACCTCGCAACTTACAGGACTTAAAGGATCTGCTACTAACGGCTTGGTGCCAGATACCACAGCATACCTTCAGAGGTCTAGTGGAGTCCATGCCTCGACGGGTCAGGGCTGTTTTGGCGGCAAAAGGGGGACCTACTCAATATTAGACCCTCTGTCTTAAAACAAAAATGCTTGTTAGTTTTAGTCACATTTTAGTCATTTTTATCCTTCATAGTTTTAGTCGCCGAAAAGTCATTACTTTGAGTAAAAAATGTTTTTCTCTCTTAACTGTTTGCTAGTTTGTTTTGTCTCAGTCCCGTGTCAAATGTCCTTTTTAGTCATCAGATTATATTGAACATTTCAGTCAATCTCTTCGAGCCAAAACCAATAATTTTAGCCAAATTTATTTCACATGCGATTTTATCATATGCACTATCTGATCATAAAACACAGTTTGAATGATTAAGAACGCAGCTTTGCAGACAGTCACTCTGAGTCCTTCTGGCTGTGCTCATTAGTGATGCACGGCTCAGTCGCACCCACCGGTCCGTTATGAGAGACAATCCACAACGCCAACATGCAAAACATCTGCGTTACTCAACTACCTGAACCCGATCCGCAAACCGCCAACTTTATTCATTATCGTAGCACAAGTCAGGACTGAGACGAGAAAGAAAGAGACTGAGCACCGCCGCGCGTTGTGTGTGTGTGTGTGTGTTTGAGACAGAGAGAAGGGAGGAAAAGGTGGAAGGTGCCGAAAATAAAGAGAGATTTTGGTAATGTTTTTAGTTTTTGTACTACATTTTAGTCTCATCTTTTTGACGTTTGATAACGTCACCGTTAGTGTATAATGCCGGTGGTGCAGTCTCATCTTAGACAAGGAAAAAAAGGTCGTAGACAAACATATTACATCATCGGTTTTGGCTAACGAAATGAACACTGCACTTGGTCTGTGTTAAGTTGGCAGAGAAAACGTCTATGCTCTGTGACACTTTGGTCACCATGGTTATTGACATTCTTGATCCGAGAAGTCTGTCTCCAGCTCAATCACTTTTGCAGATGATGCAGTTCATGACAGACCTGACAGGCTGTGGTTGGTCTGGGGTCAACGTGTCGTCTGACACGTCCCTCAGCCAAGTCATCGCAGGACACTGTGTTCACATAATCAGACACAGTGACCATCTGGAGAGAGGCATGTCATGTAGTCTGAACTTAAGGTCCTGATGCAGATGCAGATTTTATAAGAGATGATTTGGCATTTTGGCCTTCGCCATCTTGGTTTTTGTCCGTCACCATCTCGGTTCTTTGCAACCAGAAGTGACACAAGAGGGTGGAGCTAAGCACAACCGAACTCTGAATAAGCCGTTTACTGAGGTAATAAATCAAGTGAGAAGTAGGCTCGTTTTCTCATTGACTTCTATACAATCAGACTTCTTTTTGCAACCAGAGGAGTCGCCTCCTGCTGGCTATTAGAAAGAATGCAAGTTTAAGTCACTTCTGCATTGGCTTCACTTACTACAGACCTGGAGGTTGTCCACTGATTGTGGGATACAGAGGGCTGATTTATCTGCTGATAAATTCAGGGAAAAGAAGACTGCAGAAGATTAATCAGCTGCAATTAGAGAAGATTTTATAGATGAAGAGGCCTTGCTGTCCCGTTACCACATACTCTTTTTGGACATGTGGAACGTGAGAGGTGTCCCCTAAAGAGTGAAGACTTCCATTTTCAGGTGTCTCAATGCCACAGTTAAAATACGTAGTTCTCAAACAGACAAACAAAAACGTAGAGGAGAAAACACGCCGTGTGGGCGGACCGAGTTTGACTGAACAGCCTTTTCCATCAGTGCTGTTTCTGTGCTGCTCTCTAACGGGCTACATGTCTGCAGAGATGGAGGGAGATGGAGGTGCTTGACAATTCTATCAGAATCCAATTATTTTTTTTTACATCTTTCAAAAACAGTGTCAGTGGTTTGACTCAAATGGTTCCCTCACAGGAGAGTTGCCAGCTGCCATTCAAACAGTCATCACCCAAAACCATAGATCTTTCTCTCTGCTAAAAGAAAAAAGACAAATTGTGCTATCAATCACAAAACAAGTACTTTACTTTTGTACATGTTGGAAAACAAGATCATACCAAGGGGAAAGATAGATATTTAAATAAAGCACCCTCCACTGAAATCTCTTCTTGATGCATCCGTCAATTTTTGTTCAACAGGGAGATCTCCTCCATTCAAGTAGCAAACCATTACAGTTCTGCATTATTTATGCCTTCACATGGTGAAATTGGCAGTAAGAGCAGAATGTAGGATGGCAGTGAATCCAGGTCCAGATGGTTGCATCTCTTCCACCAACCAGACCTGGATTTTGGCTGCACTGAATGGGTTGGCAGTGTGCGTGTATCGCTATTATTCTGTCAAATCTTTGACTACAGATGAACCAGCCACATTAAAACGGTTTATTAATGAAATGTCTGCGAGTGGCAACGTGCCTTGTGTGTATGTGTGTGTGTGTAAGTGTGTTTGTGCCTGAATGTGTGTGTGAGAACAATTATTAACATATTTAAAATCCTTGAGAGCTGACATACAACCAGGCTATAATAAATTGGCTTATTGATAAAGTATTAACGCAAGTGTGTGTGTCATGATTCAATCTTTCAAAATCTGTTAGAGCAGAACCACATTAAATTGGTTTATTACAGTGTGTGTGTGTTTGTGTGTGTGTGTGTGTGTGTGTGTCAATAGGTATTGCAATATTGCGGTTATTGCGACAGCCCTAATAACCATAGCAACGGTACTGATGCTTGCTGATTTGTTTTACCAGATAGTAACTTTCACAGAAACAGGTCTAACACGGACTACAAAATTGAAATTATAATAAAAACACAGCCTCCCTCGTTTTTCTCCTGAGGTCAGAGTTCATGATACAAGTGAGATAATACACTTGTTGTGAAAACAATTCAGTCAGCGGAGGAAATGCTACTCCAAGTTCTTTTCCTCGTCCTTCATTTTATTACAACACGACACCTTGTAGCGCGTTATTGCTTACATAGGCCATGTCTCATATGTGTTTTATGGAAATAGCATTAAACAAACTGTGGCCAACTACCAACGCATGACACTAAAGCATCTCATAATAATAATCCTTTCTAATAATCTTTCTGAACTGTTCGTCCATGTCAAGCTCAGTCACCTTTTCCAAATATTGGCCCCGATAGATGTAAGAAGTTCAAACATGAGCACAGGCACGATTATAAGGTCAGAATATTCCCACACTGAAGAAGTCCAAATCCAATCTGAAGCCCAAATAATGAAACCCAAACATGAAACCTAAACCTTTGTCAAGAGCCGTCTAGGCGCCAAAACTTTAATTCTATTCACCTTCTCTGAGACTTTGGGCCCCCTTAACCTCTTAAGCCCTACGGTGCTAGAAGGTGTGCTTCACCTAGACAGACATACCCGAAATAAATCAAGAATAGCTCCACAACTACCAGGTCTATATGCATGATCTTGGTCTCTATGGATAGGTAAGACCTGTGAGAATCGACAGTGTAAGTAACATTGTGACTATATATTACTATGCTTGAGTAAATTGTGATGAACCAAAGGAACAATTTCCATTTTTATCCTCCCCTTAAACGTTTTCTAGATTAGACAGTGGATAACACCATTATAGCAGTGATGCCATGCACAGAGATGCCACTGAATTCATTCAGCAAATCCTTGACTACAACTTTACCAAAGCAGATATAAATAACACAAAGCACATAGATTCTACAAAGGTTTTAGTAAGGATAGGACCAGGCGGACTCTCCATTTGGCCACTTGGATACCCAAAGTGTGCCAAATGGGTTTTCTACCTCTTGAAAGGGAATCTGGCTATAAAATACTACTGATATCCACTACAGGAGGCTATGTGCACACAATGGAGCCTTTGGCCATGACATTTACCCTGTGCATCATCACATTCTACCATTGTGCACAGTATAAAATCAATAAAAAACAACTAAATTGTATAATTTTGACTCCAAATGGAGTAGTTTTATTATAATAATGAAATATGATCAAGTAAAACTTAGATACTAACAAATAAGATCAATAATGTAAATAAGATAACAAAAAATAATCCAAAGTCAAGTATGAACATTCTATATAAAAACGGTCTGATAAAGTAAAAATATAATTTCTTGTGCGTTGATTTTGTAACTAGAATATTGAAACAATTGCCAAACTCACATTGTTTGGACAAAATACACTTGAAGTGTTGTTTTAGTAGCGTTAAGGCCTCGTCTTTTAAAAAAAAATTGGAAAAAAAGACCAACACAGCATTTTATGAAGTTTTTAAAGGCAGTGTTTAAACACACAGCTCAGCGGTACCAGGTCCGTCGGGTAAAAGAGGTTAAGGTCTCGAGCCACGGGGCAGTTGTACAGATGGTAATTCAGTCTTAGCCAGATGACCTCTGTGTTTGGTAAAAATCTTGTAAATAATTTGCAATGGAATTTTTGTCTGTAGAGATTGAAGCCATTGCAAATTTGCACAGGATTAAGAACAAAGAGGACCCCTAAAATGATCACACTATGGATGTTTATGGGTAGATTAACATGTTTACTTGTCTGAAATGTCTTCAGACACATTCTTCAGCACACTTTTCTATTGTATAAATTGCATCTTATTGTTATTCTATGTTCATATCTTATATTTTCTAAGATAGTTGTAGTAGTCTGGCATATTTATAGTGAATTCTAATATATTCTTTATATTGTTTATATACTATAGAAATTATATCTAGTGTTGATTTGCATATTTATTGTTTCTGTGCATTGTCTGGATAACCTGCTGCTGTAACACAAGAATTTCCCAATTTGGGATCAATAAAGTACATCTATCTATCTATCTATCTATCTATCTATTCTTTTAACTTCTTAATTTGGTTATCCATTTTCCAATGACCTCTAGGTAAGGCTGAGAAAATGTATGACGCCTTCAATTACCTCCATTTCTGACTACTGTGAATCTCTGTCTGTCCGTGTTAATCAGCCAAAACTGGAGTCCTTTTGAAGGTCTGCCCGTCCGAAACCTGACGTGAACTGCACGTAGTCGAATTCAGCAGTATTGAATCGACTTTAGCACTTAAGGGCAGAAGACAAAGAGAGCGCCTCCGTCACATTTCATTTTCCCCCTGGCTTCACCCATCTCTCTCCCCCTCTCTCTCTCTCGGAGCTCTTCCCCAAAAAAGCCTCCCCATCACTCCATCCAATATTCACCAGAAGTGCTCCAATGTCGGGAGAAAGGTATGTGTGTGTGTGCACACTTTAAAGTGTGTGTTCTGAGCTCATTCCTGCAGCTTTCACCGGACTACCTGAAATCAAACGTGAGCTCCGAAAAAGCAGTCAAAAGTCGCCAGATTGCCATCACATTGTGCTGTAATTCCCCAAAGCTTTAAGGATTACAAGTGAATGGGGTCATTCTGGAAACCTTTGTCGGAATGGTGTTATAGTCCTGGTGGAATTATAAAAAGGTCACTTATATCTGGAAACTTACTCTTTATAGGTGTAACTGCACATACAGAGGAGGAATCGGAGCTCATTCTACGCTCAGAAATGGAGTTTCAGTTCTCAATAAATTTTACAGGCATGAATGGCTAAGTATCGATATCATAAAACATTTCAGTTCATCTCGAGATAATTAGTTCACTAGACAGAAAATGGAAAAAAATTATTTATCCATGGAAAAAGAAAAAGAGTCCTTAGAAAGGTTCAAAACAAAAGCTGTGAACAGAAGAACTGAGTCGGCACAAACAGCCTATAAAAGACATCAAACTGCAGACGGTTTTGTAATGACTCTCAGTGAACGCTCCTATTATCTCAGGAGTCAATTAAAGAATTCAAATAAGATAAGAGAAGATAAGATAATCCTTTATGAGTCCCACAGCGGGGGGATTTACAGTTTTATATCAGCAAAGGTGGGACAGTGCAAACAAGAGGCAACAATAAAAAAACAAGATATAATTCATAATTAAACAGTAAAAACAAAATATGAAATATAAAAAGATATATAAGTAAGTCATAACAATTACAATTTATTCAAGAGTTTGTCACATGCTGAGGAAAAACTTTCTTCATTGTCTCTAGAAGGATAACACCAGAATATTTTAGTTTCAAATGTCAGGTTGCCATTTGTTATTTATCTCAACATATTTTGGAAGTTTGGGTAAGAATTATAATTCTGTCTGACTCATTCAGTTCACACCATCTGAAAGACAAACTGAATCTCTGACGTCTCTATCATCTTATGATTCAAATGTTTGATAACGAGATCTTATTTTAGATATGGATGAATCTAGCCCGTTATGTACGATGTGTTAATGTGTTACATCGTCAATCAGGGGGGGCTGTATTTTTTAACATCCAGAATATTCGGCTGCGTATACGGTTTGTGTTTTTCACTCTGGAGATGGAATAGTGGAAACTGGCTGTAAATATGACAACACTAATTAGAAGTAGGGCTGTCAATGTTGACACCATAATAACGCGTTAACGCAAAATTGTTTAATGCCACTAATTTCTTTAACGCATTAATGCAAATGATCTTTCGGAGGTTGTAGTTGGCTCAGTTTTAAAGCTAGAGTGAAGATACTGGCATCATATGAAAAACCTAATGAAAGAGGGCGCCTGGCTAGCTCAGTCGGTAGAGCGGGCGCCCATGTAACAGGCCTCAGTCCTGACCGCGGTGGCCCGGGTTCGAATCCGGCCTGTGGCCCTTTCCGCATCCACTCTCTCTCTCTCCCCCTTTCCATGTCTCTATCC